>QLPI01013792.1:0-17810 GCA_003314275.1 Chroogomphus rutilus | reverse complement strand
TAATACAAGGACAGGAAGTCCCGAGGTGAAACGGACCGAGGAGTGTGAATGGCGGATGTGCCAAGCCGAGACTGGCACACCAAGTGTTATGCATGCGACGCGGGCACTTGGTCGTGGATATAGGATGATTTCTCGGTCAGCACTGCCGGCAGATGGGTCTCGGTACATGGACTTGACACCTTACAAAGAAAGGAGAACTGTGGAAGTGAGGAGAGGAGGAGGAAGCAGTGCTCCAGAAGTTAAAAGACCTTATCACCTTGGCACCGGTGTTGACATTCCCGGATGACTCCCGGGTATACAGAGTGGAAGCAGATGCCCCAGACTTTGCCACCAGGGCCACTATCTCACAGAAATCACCAGAGGATGGAATGTGGCATCCAATCGCCTTTTTCTCCAAAAGCCTGAGTCTGGTGGAAAGGAACTATGAGATCCATGACAAGGAAGTGCCAGCCATTATCCGAGCCTTAGAAGAATGGTGACACTTCTTGGAAGGAATGCAATTAGGGAATGGCACGGGTCACCCACGGGTCAAATGTGGGTGACCCGCACCCGACCCATGGGAAACCCGAACCCGTCAACCCATGGGTTTTTTCCCACGGGTCGACGGGTGTCGGGTGCGCGCCGCACCCGTACGCATGCGGCGCGTGCGCGTACGGCGGGTACAGCGGGTACGGCGCATACGGCGGGTACGGTGCGCACGGCGGGTACGGCGCATACGGCGGGTGCGGCGCGCATGTGTTATCCGTGTGCGCGTGTGGGACGTGCGTGTCGTACGCGCCTGCGGTACGGCGCATACGGCGCGTGCGTGTCATACGCGTGCGCGTACAGGGCATATGTCGCGTGCGGCGCACACACGTCCCGTGCGTCGTGTCGTCCGTGTGGGCCTGCGGCGCGTGCGTGTTGTACGCGCACGCGTGACACCGCGGGTTGGGCCGGGTCACGGGTGCTCTCGGCCTGACCCGCACCCGCACCCAAGGACACCCGACCCGGTGACCCGTGCGGGTTGGCCCAACCCGTGCCATTCCCTAAATGCAATTCCAGTTTGAGGTCTGGACAGATCACAAAAACCTAGAATATTTTTGGACTTCCAGGAAATTAAAGTGAAGGCAGGCTCAGTGGTCCCTCTTCCTATCCTGCTTTGATTTCACACTCCACCACTGACTGGGGCAAAGTATGGGCAAGGCAGATACCCTCTCTAGGAGGTCAGACCATGGATCTGGATCTGAGGACAATGAGAATATGGTCCTCCTCCAACTGGAGTTGTTCACAATCCGAGACCTGAAAGGGATTACAGCAGTCAGAGAGGAGAGGGATGTCCTCCAGGATATCTGGACCAAGCTCCAGACCTCCAACCTGGAAGATCCAGTAGCTAAAGCCATCATGGAACTCCGATGAGAACATGCCAAATCCATACGATCCATGGAATGGATAGAATGGGATGGCCTCCTCCAGTTCTGAGGAAAAATTTATGTCCCCAATGACCCAGACCTCTGGAGGCACATTGTCTCCCAGCACCATGATACATGGGCAGGGAGATGGAAAATACTCAAACTCGTCTCTTGGAACTATTGGTGGCCTCAAATGTCACAGTATATAGGGCAGTATGTAAATACCTGTAATTCCTGCATCCAGACTAAATTCCAGAGCAGCCTCCAACAGGGGAATTGAAACCACTGCTAACCCCTGAGGCATGGTGGGATACTATCAGTGTGGATTTTATAATGGAGCTTCTGGAGGCCCATGGACATGATGTGGTCATTAATGTGGTTGATTCAGTGAGTAAGAGGGCCCAGTTTCTCCCTACAAACACTACCATCATGGCCCTGGGGGCTACATAGCTCTATCTAACACATGTGTGGAAACTACATGGACTCCCTAAACAAGTAGTTTCAGACTGAGTTCCTCAGTTTGTTTCAGAGTTCACTTGGTAACTTTACCAACTCCTGGGAATCAAGCTTGTAGCAACAACGGCCTGCCACCCACAAGGGGATGGTCAGATGGGATGTGTCAACCAGGAGTTAGAGCAATATCTTTGGATATTCATCAATGAAAGGCAAGATGACTGGGATGAGCTCCTGCCAATAGCAGAATTCCAGTATAATAACTGTAGTTGGGTCTGGCAGATAAGGTTTCCTGGGGTTTTCCCACGCTATTATATCGGAGAGTCAATGGGACAATGAGGGTAATATTCCTATAGATTTACTATAATTTTATCTATATTTATCTATAGGGAAATTATTGCCCTATGGCAATTCTACTGGGAGCTGAGTCCTGGGTTTACTCTCTGCTTAGGTACCGTACTGGGAAACCGGCCTGGGTGCCAAAGCGTCGGTTTATATATTTGTGGTCTTCCCACAAGTTAGATATAATATCTAGTAGTATAATAGAATATATGTGGTTGGAAACCCAACTGTGACCTGGTGTCAGGAACCGTACGCCGGCAAGCCTGACTATTCAATTCAGCCCACTCAGCCCAACTCCACTCTCGCTCGCTATTCAACATAACGCCCTCAGCCCATGGACTATATACACCTCGTGTATCCATCTTGGTGTCACGTGCTCCTGTCAATTCACTCCACTCATTTACATCACATCCCATATGCTCGCTATTCCATTCCGTCCTCATTTACGTTTAATATCTTTCATTATGTTTCATTTCATTTTCATCTGTTCGCAATCCGGCTCAGTCCTTTATGTCTGATCTGCTATTATGTTCCTTAGGGTAACTCCATTGGGAATCGGAGTGACACATCACTCCACAATGTTACAGAGGAGATCATTATTTGGGACATAGTATTTCTGTTTCTCGCTTTTCACGATCCTCAGCTTTCTCATTCTATTATAGGAATCTATTCGACTCCTAGTAGATTAGAAAGTAGTATAAAAGATCTTGTACTCATAGTTCAGTCTTCAGTCAGAAAATCAATCTTGATTTAGACTAAGGTTCCTCTGTTCACTTCTGTCTACTTTACCTTTACGAAATTGGGGACCGTGCGGTCTAGTAGGCGCAACGCAATACATTGAAGCCAAGCCCCATTCAGAACCTCGCCATTGCCTCACCTTTGGGAGATTAATTATATTACGATTACGTCCTTTCTCTACATTGTAACACCCGGCCTTGCTGTACGACGAGTAGCTGGTGTCTTAGTCCCGAATAGGAAAGTATGCACTTGGCGCTTAACCTTCAGTCAGCACAAGTGAGTGGATTTTAGTTGTAGCCTAATGGCTAGTGCAATAGGGGGCAGCGATACAGTTATAATTTGCTTGTTTTTGGTTGTAACTAATTAATGTACTTATACAAAATACAAACTGATTGGTAAGACAAAAACTTCACGGAGTGAAGTTTAGAAGCCAGCCTAATGCGGCTGTGTGCACAGTACACCTGCATATATGCGGTGGAAACTATATAGGTGAAAACTTCATAGGGGAAGTGATAGAAATAGAATAGAATTAGATATAGACTGAATAAAAGATCACATGCCAGTGTATCCCCTTCCCAACGTGTCCAGATGAGGTGAGCCAGCCCTTGGGGCTAGGTATGGGGCCGGCTAGACAGTGTGATGGAAAACACGCTCCAAAATTCATGAGAATATTCATAAGTCTTCCTCATAGTGTATGGGATCCTGGTATCAAGTCATGCCTCGATTGGGGAATGGTTGGGGGAGATATTCCAGCTTTAGTGTAGAATATATATATAAAATTACTCAATAGTCCCTGGTTCTAACAATAACCATGCACACTCTGACACACAAGAAACCCCCTTTATGCTAGACACAGGGCAGCACCTGCAGATGAGTTTTGAACCATGATAGCCAGAGCCACACACAGAAACAGTGAATGAGTTCAAGGACTGGATGTAAAAGGCATTGGAAGAAGCCAAACAGTACTTACAAAGGCAAAGGATGGCATGGCATGGTATTACAACCAACACTGAACTCCAGCACCAGAATACAAGGTGGGGGTATTCCTGGCTTCATCAGACATTTGGACAAGCCGGCCCACACAGAAGCTAAGTCACTGATACCTGGGGCCTTACACCATTCAACAGAGAATAGGAAAACATACCTATAAGCTCCAACTCCCACAGGCCCTGTCCCAGGCTCTACCTGGTCTTCAATGTGGTTAAACTCCTTCCAGCCCCAGAAGACCGAATTCCAGGGCAGAAGTCAAAACCACCTCCACCTCTGGAACTAATCGATGGAGAAGAGCATTATGAGGTGGAAAAGGTGTTAGACAGTTGTTTGATGTGAGGAGGGCTCTATTTCCTGGTAAAATGGAAAGGGTATGGTTATGAAGAGAATATATGGGTGAAGGAAGAGGACATGAGTGCACCAGCTAAAGTACAAGAGTTCTACCTGCAACATCCAGGAGCACCTCAGAGAATCTGGACAATAGCCTTTGAATCCCTGTCATTCCATGCTACAAGGATGCAGCACTCTAGAAGGGGGGTGATGTCAGGGGACAACCCTTTCTGAATCCTAAATCCAAATCCAAAGCCCTATTTCAAACTCCGCTCTGATTCTGAGATTGGAAACAAGGGTCTGAGGACAGGAGAGGAACACCTCAACCTTCATACCCAGGCAACATCCACAAGCTCCATTATCTGCTGAACTCCCATAGTATCCATCATCCACACCATTGTCCACACTACCATCCACACCATCTCTACAGTGTCCATGATATCCGTGATATCCGCGACCTCCCGTGTGACTGACAGATAAATCCATATACTGACAATACTCTGAAGGTCAGGAATTTAGGAACCACCAGGTGGGAAACCGGAATGTGTTTAGCACGGTGATTAGAACCTAGAATAAGCACCCAAGCTCCAGACTTAGCACCAGGAGGTTGGCTCTACAGACTCCGATGTATAGATTTGTAAGCTAGTGCACAGACCACTTACATAAAGGGTATAAGAGGGGTTTACCAGCAATGGGATCCTTAGACTTTCCTCTTTGGATTCCCCCTGCCTAGGTGAGAGCCCCACATGTATTTAGGTAGTAATTATAATTAAAACCTTTGGATTACCCCTGCCTAGCCCTCTCCATGAGATAACTCTGGAGAAGTCTGGAGGGTTTCCCTTACACACCTGGACCCACCAGGATAACATTTCTAGGTGTAGTACATCATACCTACACTATTTCCTCATATATGCATCTGCATGCCAAATACCCTACAGTCTTTATTTCTGCCCTTTCAACTGCATACCACCTCCCTGGGTCAGTGCCTAAAGCCATCAATACATGTGGGGCATACCACCACATATATAGAGTCACTAAGCCAGGCACACATAATAAAAATACAAAAAATATACCAACACAATTACACATAACAAAACTACCATTTCCCCCAACTTTTAACTAATACTTTCTACTGTCCAGTCAAAAGACAAGGGAAGGGGAAAATATAAAGGGCAAATAGAAAATTAAGAACAAGGGGAATGAGTTACTCAGGTACCCCAGAGACACCCACCATGGAAAGTGGGATTGTAGGATTACAGAATTGTAGGATTAAAGGATCACAGAACATTGGGATCATGGAACTGTGGGTTTGTGGGACTACAGAATCATGGATGGGTGGGTGGGGGATTGTCTCTTCAGTAGTGCAACCAGAAAGTCATTGGAAACGGTAGGGCCAGTCATGTGACTGAGTTAGATCAATTTAGGGGGCATGGACCATAACAGTACCCCCCCCCATTAGGCCCAAGCTCTCGAGGTCCAGTGCTTATTATCGCTGTCATTAAGGCAGGAGTGGGCATGGGAAGTTATTAAGGCACTTGGGGCATTGAATAGGTGTTTTCTGGAGTGCTCATAATCTGTAGCCTGTAAAAGCAGTGGGGTCTCCTCCTTGAGGAGTCTTCCTTTTCTCCAATGTCCAGCACTGAACAAGACCTCAATGCAGAGTATGCAGAAAAAATCTGAGCCTTCGAGGCAGATTTTGTGGAGCAGTTATGGCAGATGAAGGAGGAAGGGAAGAAGAAGAAGGAAGAAGCTCAGAAAGTGGAAGAGGAGCGGAAGGTGGCAGAAGAGAAAAGGATGGCAGAAGAGTGGAAGAAAGAGGAGCAGCCGAAAGCGGAGGAGAAGAGGGTTGCAGAGGAGAGGAGGGTTGTGGAGGAATGGAGAAAGGAGGAGGAGTGGATAGCAGAGGAGTGGATAGCAGAGGAGTGGAGATAGTGTCATCTTGTATATTGACCAGTGTTATGAAGTCTTGTCCTCAAGGGAATATAGCATTGGGAGAAATATCGATGTTTTAATGGTATAATGAGCTGTATGTGGCATATAATCATTCAGATATTCCTTTGGTTCTGACAATGAAAATGTATTTTTTGAGTTGTGGACTTTTGTATACAGGAGTTGATAGGAATGCTTTATATTCCATCGCTCTCCTTATACAGAGAGTGAACGAAACCTTCGGAATCGTAGTATATACATAAGAGTCGTGTATATATTCTTAGGTAGGGCGAAGCCTATGCGGGTATTTTTGTGTTAATGAACGATTTAGAAAGTGTAGCTATGTTTCAGTTGAACATAAGAAGCTGAAGTTGAAGTAATCGCAATTCGAAAAACACCTCGCAATACAAAAGGAACAGAAGTACAGTATGTTAGTTCTTGCCCGTGTATGTTTTTAAGCACAGGATTTGATGAAACTCACACCAGGAATATCAATCATCAATACAAACCAAAAACAACCGGCCGATTAAAGGCAAAACAAATCACACAAATCACCAAAGAACAAGCAAAATACCAGAAGGTACAAAACGCAGAGTCACAAAACAAAACAAAAAAAGAGACAAAAAAAGATAGCAAACAAACACCTAAACAGAAATATTAGCAAGTAGATAACATAAGTGTGAGAAAAAAACACCTGACACGAGCACAAATCAAACAACGTCACGCCAGATATTGGTGGCGCGATTCGAATTCGAATTCGCCTAGTGTTTTCAATTTATTTTTGTGGAATCGTCATACGACGCCGCACGCGACACCACACCAAGTTCAGGGGTATCCGATGGATTCAGCCCGTCTAGCTCTTGCAAGGATATCATTAAGAGGTTATGGACTCCAATAGATCGTCGAGGTGATGGCTGGGACGCGGCACCCGCCCGGCGGTGCTGAGCACTGGATGCGACGGCGGGATGTTTGGCGTATGGGGATGGCCAAAGGACGAGCGTGAGGTGCGGGTCGTTAGTGGGAATCACCAAACATGCTGCTGTTCGGGTGCGGCGCGGACATGTGCTATGGCGGGCATGACAGCCGGCTGTGAGGAGTGCGACGGACGGAAGTACGTGGGGAGGGGGGGGGGGGGGGGGGGGGGGGGGGGGGGGGGGGGGGGGGGGGGGGGGGGGGGGGGGGGGGGGGGGGGGGGGGGGGGGGGGGGGGGGGGGTGAACGTGGAGTGCCTATAGGTGCACCTGGTCCTCCGGGAAGAATTGTCTGATCCGCTCACCCCTCGGCACTATGGGGCACTTCGAGAAGCTTCTCCAATCAACAGACACTCGCCGTTCTGGGCGTTGGACATGGATTTATCCCAGTGAGCATGCCTAATTGTGCTCGCTCGTTGCGACACACGCAGCCGAGGGGCGGCATCGTTAGTCACGTGACCTACAGGCTCTGCAGTGCTCAAACAAGTTCGACTTTTCGCAACGTGCGTCGTCCTCTCTGTTGGGGATATTGCGAGTTTGCACCACAACATGTGATGTGACGTGTTTGAATTACATAAGTTACGCTGTAGCTAAAATTTACCTTCGTCGAATTATAACCATCACCCGCGTTTCGAACTGCGTGTTTCAGGGGAAATTCAACACTCTCTTCCCAGCTTGCCATCGTGCATACCTCAAAATACAAGCAAAAGGACAACATTTCCGAGATATGTAGCGGTTATGCACAGTAGCTAAATACAGACAGACTCAGTGAACGGGCAGTTCACTGAGATATACTATTACTATACCTAAATACAGACAGACTACAATACAATTAGTGTCGTTGTATTTAGGCGTGCAAATGGAATACGCACCTCAGTGAACGGGCAGTTCACTGAGGGGCTACGTTCTAGTCATTCAGTATATATACGGTCCCGGTTGAACATGACCGGGACATCCATTCCTTGTAGCGTTCGGTGCTTACTCATCTTAGCTCCAACACCCCCCCTTAAGCAGAACACATCCCGACCATCGTGTTCAGGTGTAGCACTTTGTGTCGGGGGAGGGCCTTCGTAAACATATCCACTGCCATATCGTCTGTTGGTACATAGTCGACGTGAATCAGCCTCTCGTGTACAGCTTGGCGTATAAAATGGTAACGGATATCAATATGTTTTGTCCAGGGGTGGCACTCATCATTCTTGGTAATGGAGATGGCGGAGACGTTGTCAAGGTGGATGGTGACAGGATTTCTGAGTGGTCAAGCAATTTCTGCGATGAACATCCAGATCCAGAGTGCTTCCTTCGCAGCATGAGTTGCAGCGATATACTCGGCTTCAGTAGTTGATAGCGCAATAATGGCTTGCTTTTTTGAGCTCCAGGAAATGGCTCCTCCGTCGATTGTGAACATGTATCCAGACACCGAGTGTCTGTGTTCCTGTGAAGCCCAGTCCGTGTCCGAGTATGCTTCAAGTCCCTTCCACGTTCCTCCAATGACAAGGCAAGTATTTTTCGTTCCCTTGAGGTAGCGAAAGACTCTCTTAACCGCTTCCCAGTACACTCTCCCCGGGTTTTGCATGAATTGTGCCAGGAAAGAGACGGCAAAAGTGATGTCTGGGTGCATGCCTAGTGCCGCATACATGAGGGATCCGATAGCCTCTCTGTAGGGCATGTTTTGCATCTCATCGAACTGGTGAGGGGTGGAAGGGGACTGGGACAGTGATAGTTTGTGGTGGGGGTCAAGTGGTGTGCTGAGCAGATTAGTGTCCTGTAAATTGAATGTTTCAAGTATTTTCTCGATGTACGCGCGTTGTGAAAACGAGATTGTACACATCTCACGGTTCTGCTTCACCTCTATTCCCAATAGCCAGCTCAAATCCCCGAGGTCCTTAATTTTGAGAACGGTGCGCAATTTGTTCTTGAATGCACAGATCACGAGCTTGGAGTTGCCAGCCATGGTGAGGTCATTGATGTCTACAGTGATGATGATGAGAGCGTCCTGGCTGGCATATCTGTGGAATATGGCATGTTCAACTTTGCAACGCATAAATCCGAACCTGTACATGATGCCACACAGCATATTGTACCATTCCCTTCCTGACTGCTTGAGGCCGTAGATCACACGGTTGAGATGGCAAACGTAACGTTCTTGTCCAGGGGCTTCATAGCCTTTGGCTTGGCGCATGTAGACCATCTTGGTAATCGGGGCATTGAGGTATGCACCATCGATGTCGGTTTGTTCAAGTTCCCAGTTGTTCCTGACTGCTATTGCGGCAATTATATGGATGGCAGAAAGTTTGGCAGTGGGGGAAAACGTCTCATTGTAGTCTATCCCTTCTGTTTGGGAAAAGCCTTGTGCAATGAGCCTGGTCTTGTGGGCTACAACATTGCCGTTCACGTCATGTTTGTAGCGGAAGATGAGCCTGCTGCCAATGATGTTGGCACCGTCTGGGGGTTCTACGAGGTCCCATGTACGTAGCGTCGCGTGCTGGTCCAGCTCCCATTTGATGGACACATCCCACGCCGGCCAGTCCCCACGTGAGCACGTGTCGTCCAGGCTAACCGGGTTGACTCCCACGCTCTGGGTAGCCACCACCATCGCGTGTTCCAGCGACCAGTGCATCGCTTGTTCATCTGCCACGCTGATTTCTTCTGCCTCCTCCAGGACCGCTAAGGCTATGTTTCCAGTAGGAGCGGGCAGCCCCTTAGGATACAGGAAGCATTCATGCGACCGGTGCTGCTGCCAGTGCCGTCGGCGATCCCGCGCATGTACGCGGATGGTTTCCGTGTGCGGTGACCCCTGCTGAGTGGATCTGCATCCATGTCCGTGTGCTCAAAGTTGTCGAGCGGCTCGATGCGTGCATGACCTGTGGGTAGGTCTGGCGGTAGTGGTGGCGGTCCTTGGCCGTGAGGGATACCACCAACACCTTTGGTGCTGTGGCCGTGTGGAGTGCCACCGATGGCTCTACTGCCGTGGGTGATCGACCCCCCCTCAGTTAGTGCATCAGCAGGCATGACCAGGACCAGAGCATCAAACATCACGTTGCGTTTGATGGTTACGTGATGTTTTCCGGGCCAGTAAATTCGATGGCCCTTGCTCTCATCACTGTACCCCATCCATTTCCCCTCATCTGCCTTGGAATCAAGTTTGCCTGCATGTTCCTTCAGCACAAAAACCTTTGTGCCCCACTCATGTAGGTCAGTTAGGTCAGGCTTCACACCATGTACAAGCTCATATGGCATTTTGCCGTCAAGCACACGTGTGGAGGTTCGATTTTTGAGCCATACCGTGTGTTGGACTGACTCAGTCCACAGGAACTTCGGTAGGCCGGCCGTCAGGAGCATAGCCCGAGCATGTTCCAATAGCATTCTATTCAGGCGCTCTGACATGCCGTTTTCCTGTGGCGTGTCATGTACGGTAAGACTCCGCATGGTTCCTTTCGATTTTAGGTATGCCACGAACTCTTGTGAGAGATATTCACCCTCACGGTCGGTTTGCAAGTGCATCAACTTCACGCCATGCTGGGTTTCGACCCATGCTTCATACTGCTTATAGCAGTTAAAAGCCTCTCCTTTCCTTGCCATCGGAATCAGGTAAGTCCACCTGTTGTGGTCATCGGTGAAGCTAACGAAAAACTTTTTGCCATCGTAGCTCTGGGGGTTCGCAGGCCCCCACATGTCCGAATGGACTTTTTCGCCGATTTTCACAGCCTGCGGTCCCTCTTGCGTTTGTGGGACCGGCTTCCTGGTTGGTTTTGCTTGCATGCAGGCTGTGCAAAAACTTGGCTCGCTCGATATATCAAGGTCGAGGCCAGTTATGGTACCATCCCAGACAAGCTTCTGGGCAGTCTGTGAAGATATGTGGCCCATGCACCGATGCAACTCATCCGCAGTGAGTTGTTTTCACACTATGTTTGCCGGTGCTGCCACAGATTTATGCTCTACCTTGTAGAGCCCATTCGAGAGTGGGACCTGCCCCAGCAAGGCCCCTTTCGTATCTTGAATCAAACATTTTTGGTCCTTTAACAGGACCGAGTAACCGGCTGTGTCACATTGCGTCAACGATATGAGCGTGAACGCTAGATCTGGGCAGTACAACACGTCTTTCAACGTGACGTGCGTTGTAGTTTTTCCATTCAGGATTCCAATCTTCATACTGCCTATCCCGACAGCTTTAAACACAGTTTTATCGGCGGCATTGATTGCACGTGGCGCAATTTCCTTGAAGGTAATGAACCGGTGCCTGTCTGGTGACATGTGCCCTGACACGCCCGAGTCATAGACGTTGACTTCCCGTCCCGTCAGTGTACTCGTTCCCAGCACGAGTGTGGGCCCAGCGAATGTTATCGTGAAGGCAAAATCTTCGCCTTCCGTTACCACGTTCGCTGAACTGCCTGCCTTCGTGTCTTCATCCCTCTTATCTTTCTTTTTGGCTTTAGAGCAGCAGTCTGCCTTCTTATGCCCCTTTTTCCCACAATTCCAACATTCCATGTCGGTTTTTGTGGTATTGGAGGTGCCCTTGCGTCCCTGTGACTTCCCGCGTCCTTTCACTGCAGTGAGAGCATTCTCACTCGCCTTCAGTTGGCGCTCCTCAATGGCAAGTCATTCGAACTCGTCAATTAACATACTGACCACCTGATCCAGCTCCAGTTTTGCCTTCGTGTGCGCCACTGACATCATAATGGCATTGATGAGTGGGCGGTACGACTTGGGGAGCGATCCAAGGATGACGGTGACAAGGTCATCATCGGTGAGTCTGGCATTCATCCCAGCAAGCTGCTCTTGCATCTTCATGATCGCCTCCAGGTGCATACGGACGTTTGACTTGTCCTCACACTTCATCTCGTACATCCGGCGTCGCATGTCGACCTTAATGGTGAGTGCTCTACTTTCGTGTTTCAAGCATATGGCGTCCCATACATCCTTGGCTGTAGGGAGGTTGCGGATTTCAATGAGGAGGCTGTCGGGGACTGTGGTAAATATTTGGGCCATGATCGTGGCTTCTCGCTGATTATGATCATCCCAGTGTCTTTCTAAGTCATCCAGGTCCTCCTCCTCCTTCACCGTTAGTTTATGGCCCTTGGGATAGGTGGGGATCGGAGGGGGAATTCTCGCGGTCCCGTCCAGGTGACGTTTGGCACCACGAGTCACGGATAGGATGGCTAACGTCTGACTTTTCCAGGTAACCCAGTTTGTGCCATCCCTGGCCAGCTTCGGGACGACAAACGACTTGGAGGTGGGGGTGTACATGGTGGGCTCTGCGGGGCCCATAACCTGTAGCGGTTATGCGCAGTAGCTAAATACAGACAGACTCAGTGAACGGGCAGTTCACTGAGATATACTATTACTATACCTAAATACAGACAGACTACAATACAATTAGCGTCGTTGTATTTAGGCGTGCAAATGGAATACGCACCTCAGTGAACGGGCAGTTCACTGAGGGGCTACGTTCTAGTCATTCAGTATATATACGGTCCCGGTCGAACATGACCGGGACATCCATTCCTTGTAGCGTTCGGTGCTTACTCATCTTAGCTCCAACAAGATATAGATCATGCGCTGGATCGCGAAGGCTACAACTGCGTGCCTCCATCTGCTCACATACCGCCCACCTCTCCCCAGATACAATAAACTCTTTAGTATGCGCAGAAAATACTCCCTCATCCTTTTCCTCCTCCTTTCTTTGCGTCCCTGTGCCTTGGTTCTTGCACCGTCTTTCTCATGCACGCAGGGCATCAAGTTTATCGACCAGGGACATGTGAGCGCCGGTCGGGATACAATTAACGATATTGCTTAGCGTCACACGCCGTGGACACTCAGAACCTTCCGGGGTCTTTTTTTTCGCTAAATCGCTCCTCAAGACTGTGTTTGATGCAGTATAATATCAAGGTGTGCTATTGTTTAGATCACACCAAGTATGCTGAAATTCTTCACAGTTGGATGATATTGATGTGCTATAATTTATGGAATAACATCCAGGGCTCCTCCTTCGTTCAGCTCTCCAAGCAACCTGTTGAATGTGCGGCGGAAAAATCGTCATTCTTACCATGCATTTCAGCTGTTCGGACCGATACAATGTACGGCCACTTATTGGACCGCCTATGAATCACCTGCCATCCTGTTAGAAAATATGTAGGTTTACTACCCACAAATTAAGAAGAAACTTTCAATGACGACTCTGGTTCAAAAACATGTGAACACGAGGCAACCCTGTTGTTAAACAGCGTGATCGTGGAAGACTATCGATACATTTGACCCTCTACTCGAACCACTGACAACCATTGTAGAAAATTCGAGATGAAAGTAGTGTTCAGAGGGTGGTCACGCCTATAATTTGGTCAGGTGTTCAGAACCTCAATATTAGCAATGCAAGCTGCTTCGCTCTCTTGATGCAGCCGATGCCTTGCACCCTCTCGCCGAGGTGTGTCCATTGTAATGGAAGAGTCACCGAGTGTTTCTGCCAGTGCAGTCCTCACATGTTTGATATGAATTTGCCATCTCAGTTCGCTTGCCTACAACAGGTGTTTGTATGAACGAATAACACCCGACGTCTTTATATAAAATTAGCTGCACTGCTAGTTCATTGTTCCCGGTCCTCGGAATATCATTTTTTTCATCCGATTACTAACTCCATAGATATCCTTCTTGTCACGTAACACTCCAATGATGAGGCTTCTCTAGATGTATAGTTTCAAGTTAATTTCAACTTGCTGTGACCGACGTCTCCGAACGCCAAACGCGTAATCAAACCGGGCCTGTTCCTGTCTTCCCTCTTTCAGCCATTCAAAACTTACAGACTCCGACTCTGGCTGAATTGGACGCATTCATTTCGACTATTTTTTGTGTGTCATACAAGCTGGGAACAGCGCCCGAGTGAACGGTGCCGGCCTCCTTCAAAACCCCACTGGGTTCTGTCGCCAAGTGACCTACAAGTTTCCTTCTTCCACCACCCCACATTATCTGAAGATGCCCAAGTCCCAACAGCGACAGTTAAAACCAAAGAAATTCAACCCACACTCTAATACCGTGAGTAGTCCTCCCATTTCCACAGAGTACCAATCACTCATTCCCGTCTGCAAAGGCGAGTATCTTCACTGGTGAGCAAGACTCTTTAGCGGTGCTCCCATATCCCATTGCTTCCACCGAGCCACGGGTGAGTGCCAGTCTCGCCATAGCTTTGCATGGGGTATACTGTCGTCGTGCTGATCAAATACTTATAGATCGAAGTGCAATCTTCGAATGCGAAGGCTTCGGACAAGGGAAGGAATAGCTTTCCACACCACGTCTGGGACGCATCTACGCCTGAAAAGTCAGATGAACGTAACTTCGCGAGCGAGGAAACCTACCGTGACAAAGGCAAGGGTGTTGACCCTCGGGAGAGAGGTGGACATGAGAGCGACGACGTACGTGTTCGCTTCTATGTTTCTCGGTATATAACGGAACCTCACCTCTCACATTCGCAATTAGGCTAGTCCTACCAGGGTTCCAAGGGCCAGGCAGCAGACCCTCAGGAGAACGGTCAGGGTGACAATGTTTGTATTTTCTTTTCACAGTCTCTCGAAAACCTATACAATATTATCCAGGAATCGCCATATCCTGACCGTAGTGAGTCTCATGCGAAGACGTTCAATGTTGTAAATCAGAAGGACCATGTTCGCATTTGTACCTATTTTTTTCACTCCCTCACAGAAGCTTATTCTTTCTCGATTGTTCAGGAATCCTCGGCTCCCGACAGCTGCTTGCCCGTCGCAAGCACGTCCAAAGTCCGCCTGCCAGACTTAGAGGCTCTCTCCATCGACTTTGGAATCATCGGAATGAGTGCACATCCAATTGGTGAGGTATGTGTTGCTTCCGGTTTTCAATCATAACACATAGGATGCAAATTCTTATTGGGTTATATAGATTGCACAGCATACGACTGCTGGATCCGCCAGTTCCCCCGAGCCGGGTGTGGAGGTGCATTCTGAAGAGAGCAGAAACGTGTCACCTCTACTGCTTCCATCCCCGGTATCATCACCCATCCCAATCCTCTTCCTCATTGCGGAATCGAGTCCCGATTACGAGGCGATGGATGTGGACAAAGAATGCACCTCTTCGTTCTCTCCGCCGACCGACTCGTGGTCCTCTTCGCCCGAGGCTTCTTCTGACCAGACAGAAGACAGCGATGCTATGGACATTGACGTCCATTTGTGGTGGAATGAGATCGAAGATGTCCAGATGATGGACATGACAGAAGATCATGTTGAGTTGCAGCCACTGCCTACATTCGAGGCCCCCTGGCATGCAGTAGTCAACACAGTTTGGAGTGCCGCGTGCTATCAATAAGTATGGACAGTTTTTTGATGAATCACAGGCACAGGTCTAATGATATCTTATTGGCCAGACCAGACCAAGAGAGTACTGTTGAACATGGCATGTACTCTTCTACCTCGTTTGGACCAATAACTCGGTTGAAGCACCATTCGAGACATCAGCTTGCTCCTCTGAAAGGAGTTGTATACGATTTGGGGAACCCTAGGGCTTACCTGATTCTGCCGTCCAGCTCCGCCGTCCAGCTCTGCCAACCTTACAGGCTAGCTCAGGGCCAGCAAAATAACATTTGAACAATGGCAGACAACATCTCCAGTGAGCAAGTCCTCGTTGATATTCAAACCATTTTCTGAAACTCAACCGCAGGTTTGCTGCAAAAAGCCGACTGTGTGAATAAGTCACACTTGTCCTGTAGATTACATCTTCTTGGTTTTTTGCTTTGTCTTCCCCTCGTCCTTAAGTTTGTCTTGAATTTTTTTTTGAAGATTGGTATATCATCTTTGAGATTGTGTCCGGGGCTTTGTGTATCATTGTAATTGAGTTTGGGGCTTTATGTATCATTGATCTTGTGTTCGCGGCCTTGGTATTGGATTTTTTTTTTTTTTGTTGACCCTGGTTGTCAAGTTTAATACATCGCTTTGACTATCGGGAACACACCATCCAGTCAATCATATGGGACACTCAGAATGTCATACTCCAGAAGATTCAGCTATGTTTCTATTGACAGGGGCTTGCTATTCCCATGTCCAAGATGCTTTACATCTGATCGCAGAGGTTTTAAATCCATGCAATCTACTCTGCTTCTGTTCCATCCCTTCTTCAGAGTATATTGAAAACAAATTGACTGTGAGAGGGTTTGTGTATCATTGTGGATCTACCCATCTGCTACGATCGAATAAACGTAGAGTGGAACACAAGCCTACAAAATAAGGATAATAAGGCTCTGCAAGTGGCGATTACCGGTTATTATTCCCACAAAAGGCAATGTACCTGGTCCATGGTTATTGCCCGATGTTGTATTCCACGTTGATTGCCCCCGCTGGTGTAAACTTCTAATATGAGATTCATGAGGGACAATATTCATCCCATACACAAATTCCCACAATAGCCACGCTGCGAAGAACATAACAGAAACATATACTTTAGATGTCTTTCCATCTGACCTGTTACTCGTAGTTGGTTTAAATGGCTTCTTTTCTCGTAGCTTCACCTCAGCGAAGGTGCCCTGATTTTCTACGGAGTTTAATTTTATTAGCATTGTATTTTATAACATCAACAAATAGAGATGGAGAAGGCTCAGCAGCTTTCACAGCACGTTTCGCATTATGTTGATGCGAGGGCTGTGTATCTGACGAGACGTTACCGCGATCTGTGATCTTGGACGCCACTAAATTCTCCTGAGGGACGATATTCATCCCATACACAATCTCCCACAATAGCCGCGCTACGAAGAACATAACAGAAACATACACTTTAGATGTCTCAGTCTCCATCTGACCTGCTACTCGTAGTTGGTTCAAATGGCTTCTTATCTCGTAGCTTCACCTCAGCGAAAGTGCCCTAATTTTCTACCGAGTTTAATTTTATTAGCATTTTATTTTATAACATCTACCAATGGAGATGGAGAAGGTTCAGCGGCTTTCACAGCACGTTTCGCATTATGTTGATGCGAGGGCGGTGTATCTGACGAGACGTTACCGCGATCTGTGATCTTGGAAGCCACTAAATGCTCGCTGATGGGCCATCATTCGTCGTGGTAATAGAGGAAGCAAATATCAAGTCCAGGGAAAAAGGTCCCATGCAATATATTTAACAAAATAATAGAACAGGACATATGCCTACCAGTTGCCTAGTTACCATCTAGAAGTTGCAAGGAGTGCAACTGTTCTCCATTTGGAGACTATCGTTCGTGCTGCACACCTAATAGGTATATATGGGGAAGACGTTTTAACAAGTCGTCTTGCACGAGAACAGTCTCTCAACTTATTTTGTGCTTATTATATTAACAAGTTTATTGACCACTAAAGCTTTGCAATTGCTTTTTACCTTTTGCATATGACGGACTTAGATTAGTTATTTAGACTCAGTTTTTCTTATGGCAATTCCACTTGTGACTTACATACATCACATGTTGACTTAGAGACCTCAATTTTGTCTTAATCTCACCTAAGTACAATATTTCTAAGTCCTAATCAAGTCAGCAACTTGCTTTAATGCCAAATTAAGACTGTTAAGTCAAATTAAGTATTTTCAAGTTTTGCTTGGGTTCTGCTGTCACATCATGCGCTTTCCGATGAACAAGTGACCTTGGAATGGCAGTTACGCATGTTATACTGACAACTTCGCAGACAAAAGACGTG
>QLPI01013784.1:890-20621 GCA_003314275.1 Chroogomphus rutilus | reverse complement strand
TATGATATTACAATATATTGAGATTGCTCGCTCAGGGGTGAGATGCAAGTTTGCACCCAACAAGGTGATGAGAAGGTGATTTGCGGCATTGGTGCCACAGGAGGTGGTGGTTACTGTCAAGTACACGTACCAAGTGTCCGGTAATTTGGCAGTGCTGACTGAGCAGTCAGACGACATCCACATACAAGTGTCCAAGCCGCATGTAGGTCACTTGGTACACCAGTCTCGGCTCGGCACATCCACCATCTACATTCCTTGTCCCTACCCCTCATCCACTCTTCTTCATTCACCAACCATTAATCATACCCCATCCACTCCTGAATCCTCGACCCACCTCACCTCGGGACATCCTGTCCTTGTTTTATCCTCGGCCACGACCCTATTGTGTTATAGTCAGGCACTCCCTATTGTCCTATCCTTGGCCACATTCCTATTATTCTATTTCCATTATCCTATCCCCGTCTACATTCCTTCATTCTAATTTTACTCATTCTGGACAATGCCCCCACATGCTCTGCATACCTTATTGTCCCACATTCCTTATTCCACATGTTGCTTCTTAAACCTATATAAGTAGGACATGCATGTACATACTTCCTCATTCTGGGCATCAACTAGGCTCAGGCCCCTTACCTTGTCTTTCCTCTGTAAAGTCCTCTACTCAGGCTGGTACTTTCAGCACTCTCTGAGTATCCCCTCTGTTCCAAATTAGTGGCATGCACAGAAAGTAGGGTACAATGCACAAGTACATTGAAGCCAAAGCCACTACTTTCAGCCTGCAGGACTTGGCCGCTCCCTGCCCCCATCTTTGGCACTACCAAAGTTTGACAGTGATGATGACTGAGGAGGTGGTGGAGATGGAGGCTGGGGAGTGAGAGAGTCTCCAGGTTGAAAGAGGGGGGTATATGCCTTTTTCTGGGTCCTTGCCCTTTTGGAGGGGCCCGCTTCATCCAAATCCCAATCTTCATCCTCAGGAATATTTCCTTCCCTCGCCCTTTTCCTCGACCTCAGACTTCTCTCCACCTCAGAACCCCTATCCATTCCTTTTCCCTTCTTCCCTTTTCTCCTACTAGTCCCCCAACCTTGCACATTGATTGAGCATCCAACTCCCCACTTACTACAGCATATGCATGCTCCCATGTCCAAATTGCTGTCCCATTTCCAATGACACATATTGTGTCTCTTTGTGCATCGCTCGCACGGTATATCCAACTGTTGCCCTTCGAGCCAAGCCGTGTTTTCATCCTTTTCTCCCAGCCTCACATTGCAGTAGTAAATCATCATGAAGTCAGTCTCGTCACCTTGCATTTCAAGGTGAGTGTACTAAAAACCAAAGAAAAAATGACAAGCACATGACGAATTCCAAGAGAAGGCTTTACTCACCTTTGCACTCTTTAAGTGCGAGCCTTCTATCCATGGCACCCTCATATTGATCACATCCTTTGCAGCCTCTTCGAGTTGCATCCTGTCACACTCAATAGTTGACGATGAGGAGGTAGGCATATCTATGGGGTGAGAGGTGTTGGCGCTATTTAGATAAGAGGAGATGGGCAAGTCATACAGGCCCATGAGTTTGTGGATGTAAGCAGGGTTGACAAAAGTGTTCTCCATTTGCAATGTCAACAATGGTTACCTCCCAAACTCCCTCACAACTACTCTTATACACATTTACAATTCCAAACTCTAACAGGTCCAAAGTCTAGAACTTCATTTCTGTGGCCTCATGGGACTTAGCCATAAGGGGGGGATACTATTAGGAACCTTATGCTGACATGCCCAACTATTCAATTTAGCCCTCTCAGCCTAACTCTACTCTCACTCACCTATTCAACCATATGCCCTCAGCCCTCGGACTATATGCACCTCATGTATCTGTCTTGGTGTCACATGCACTTGTCAATACACTCCACTTATTTATGTCAATCCCCACATGCTCACAAATCCATTTTCACTTCATTTACGTTTAATATCCTTTTCATTACATCCTGCTCCACTTTCCTTATTTGCATTTCCATTCTATCTTGAATATCTGATCTGTTATTACATTCCTTAGAGGGTAACTCCATTGGGAATAGGGGTGACACGTCACCCCTCACTGTCACAGAGGAGATCAAGATTGGGGCAGAGTATTCTGTTCTCGCTTTTCACAATCCTTGGACTTTCTTATCTATTATAGGAATCTAGTCAACTCCTGGTAGATTTGAAAGTAGTATAAAGATCTTGTACATTCTGTAGTTCAGTCTTCAGTCAGATAATTGACTAAGATTTCAATTAAGCTTCCATTCATTCATCTTAGACTTAATTTCTGTTCTCGCTATTCTGAAATTGGGGATCTGTGTGATCTGATGGGTGCAATATTAAAGTTGAAGCCTTTCCCTACCCTGAACCTTGCCATTGTTTTGTCTTTGGGAGATTGTCTTATATTATGACTACGTCATCTTTTCATATTGTAACAGGGATGCAGACAACCCGAATAAATATTGCCATTTGAAGAGGTTGCAGTGTGCTGATCCTTGTGTTCAGCTATCATCTGGTGTGAGAAGTCTGCAGTGACTCTCAAATGAGCACTTTGAATGTGATGGCAGCATGCATCCACATTGGCATCTGCACCTATAACCAGTCTGACTCAATTGTTCTTTTCAGCTGCAATTTCCTATCTCTCACATGTAAACCTGGCACTTCAAGCGGTGCCATTTGCCACAGCTATGTTCTTACCATGCTTGGTTTCGAGAGGATCTTTCACTTCTATTACTTTTCTTGGCTGTCACATCTAGATTTGGATGCAGATGACCCATGCACTAGGTGCTGTGGAATACTTGGTACTGCTGGAACTGAGGAATGTTGTGTTGTTTGATTGTGAGAATAATCGAAGATTTTGATAGTATTTTACACCTTACATGGCTCTACATAAGTCAAAAACATAGGCATTTTTTATTAAATATAAGGACTGAAATACTATCTCAGTCTCTTGGAAAAGAGCTCATATTAGAAGTAGCTAGTTACCTTAAATGCTATCTAAGAACAGTTAACAATTGCATGAAATATGGGAATAAACTTGAACTCATACCTCAGTCTCTTGGAAAAGAGCTGAGATCACAGAGTGACACAACTGCAAAATATAATGGCAAATTCAAACTCCTACCAAAGGCAGACATCAGGGATGATAATGAATAGAACTGACTCCCCCTCTCTAATACCACAAGGTCCTGGTTGCCAGGGATAAGGGGAAGAGATGTTTAGGCTGAATGTCAAATCCTTAACATTTTTTGTTATTGTTGATGGTTTGTGTAAAAGTAGGTAACATGCTGCTAAGCAAAGGAAAATGAAGTGCAGTGGCTCCTGCATAGTATTAGAGAGACCATCATGATCAACATTGATTGCCACTTCAGCAGTAGAATATCCTATCTGTTGGGCCACATGAGACAGTTTGAATTATCATATGCCTTGATATTACTGCTCAAACCTGTAAAGCCCACAATACCATGCTCTGATTTACTCGGCAGTACCGACCAACCAACCCTTACCCATATCATCCCTCACCAGTGTGTGGCCTCGGCTCGGTACATTTGGTTCATCATTTGATTCATTATCTCTATCCTACCCTCCTATTCTTTATCATTCTTTTATCCCCTATCCTTCCCATTGCCTGTTTACCCTCAGGACATTCACTCTTTGCTGTCACTCGGCAGTGGCCCTATTGTTTTATATTTGGCCACTCCCATTGTTCTATTCTTACTCACTCTTTTGTCCTCAGCCATACTTCATTGTTCTATTGTTGTCCACATTCTTTGTTCTATTCTTGATCATTGTGGACAATACCTCCACATGATTCTTCATACCTTATTGTTCTCCATTCCTTGTGCCACTCTGTTCCACATCTCACTTATTAGCCTATATAAGTAGCCAATGTATGTAGATGGTTCTTCGTTCTGGAAATCAACTAGGTTTACGCCTTCTTGTCCTCCCTCCTCCTGTCCCAAGTCCTTTACCTGGGCCGACACTCTCGGCACTCTCCCGGGTATCCCTCTGTCCCAAATCGGTGGCACGCATGGGAAGTAGGGTGCAACGCACGAGCACGTTGAAGCCATGCCACTATTCCCAGCCTGCAGGACTTGGCCACTCCTTGGCATTCCCGGAGCCTGACAAAACCTTAGAAAAATTTGATGCAAAATGTTATCCATAAATTGACCAAGTTTCAGAGAAGCCTGGTACTTTCCAGCCAAAACAATTGAAGACCACAGGATTTCTCCCTTGCTAGTATTATGTGATGACCTTTAAGTGCTACAAAGGTTACCCTTACAAATACCCTCTTCCTAACCCTGAGAAATTTGTTCATCATAATACCCTAAAATTTTTCAAAAAGGGTTGTAAAAGTTAGAAAAATTATGAGTGTGCTCACACTGCATTTTATCAGGTAGAAATGTTTTGAATGCATAAATGAGGTCAGGTACACCTTGGAATGCATGAATCACTTGTTCAATGACCTGATACCATGTTAATATCAAACAACCTGTTGTTTGGTGAGGTAAAATAGGTTTCTATGGGGTTTCTCACGCAAGAATATCGGAGAGTCGACACTACAATAGGATAATGATTGCCTGGATTTATTGTGATTTTATCTATATTTATTGATAGGGAAAATATTCTGCTATTGGTGTTCTACCCTAGGCTAAGTCCCAGGTTTCACCTTCACTTAGGCGCCGTTCCGGGGAACCGGTCTGGGCGCCAAAGCGCCGGTTGAGCGAATTGTGGTTCTCCCACAAGAGAAACTTAATATTTAGTTGTATAATATAATAGTATACGATGTGGGGAACCCAGCTGCAACCTGGCCTGACTGTACGACGAGTAGCTGTTGTTTTAGTCCTAAATGGGTAGGTGAGCACTCGGCGCTGAACCGAAGGTTCAGCGCGAGTGAATATATTTGAGTGTAGCCTAGTGGCTAGTGGTATGGGGGAAAATATCTCTTGTATCGGTTGTTAACTACTTGTAACTACAGCTAATTTATACATGTAAACTGTCTGATGAAAGTATAATCCATAACTAATGTAACTTGTGGAGCATATGCAGGGTTGGCCCATTGTGGGTTGTCCCGATATGATCTTCATAGAGAAATGACACCTGTCAGTTGTGCCAATTGAATAGAAATGCTTCTCCCTTTGTTCCCTTCTTGTGTGCAACAATTATTCCCTTCCTGAGCCGTGTCCCATGTCCTCCCCTCCTATGTTTGTGTCAGCTGTCCTCGGTGACTGCATATATGCACCCCGGTTTCACTATTTCTTGTTCCTCTGCATGCGAGTCCCTTCTCCTATATCCCCTGTATGTCCTCCTATTTGTTTCCCCTCTTCCCCTTCTGTATCTCATTCACTATCTGCTGTTCCGGACCACGGGGCTAGCTAGGTATGGGGCCGGGTACATAGAGTTACACAAAACTTCTTCCTAAAATCCTGTAAATATTTGTGTAGGTACTTCATGATATGTAGAACTGTGGTGCAAAGTTGCCCCTTGATATGGGAGTGATTGGGGGAGATATTACAGTTTTAGTGTAGGAAATTTGTACAATGCCACTCAATATTATTTCATCACAACACAACCTATTTGGATGAAAATTACTCTCACCTCAATGGTGTTCACTTCCTCCCTTTTAAATTTTTGCATGAGTTCCAAGAATTGTTCGTATATCTCGGGTTCATCAGCAAAGCAGGCTTTGACACAATCGATGTACTACTGCAGGGCAGTTTCCAGGGTAAGTTGTTTAAACCTCTGCATGAATAATGGCAGGAGGAGAATGAATACCAAGTGGTGTTCGCTAAGACTAATCATGGACAACCAACCTTTGTCGGAGGCAGAAGGTGAATCGTACAAAGGTACTGCAGTTCGTTTTCGAGCCTCTCTTCATTTTCATGAGTAACCACTGCCATCGTGACGGTTGAGTCTCTTCCACTACAATACCTGACCGTCAACAGCATACTATATGAGACAATAGAAGCCCATCTTACCATTCCGGTGATAAAATCCCCTGGACTCCAGTGTCCTGATCGCTTTGTGCATCTAAAATTTGAAATTGTGCATTGCAACCCCGACTACAACAAAGAATGTAATTCGATTACTTCTCCCTGCCGGTCAAAATCAGGCTTACCAATTGATCCAACCTTGATGGGGGATCGCATGGGAATTCATTTTATGACATCTCGGACAAGACTCGCTAGACGTCATCTGCAAAATGACGCCCATGTCGAACGTCATTCCCGGCTGTACCATGCCCCACCAATCTTCCAGCTTTATGATTCGCTTGCCTTTGTTGCAAGACATGTGGTAGCTTCTTCGCTGCACAAGTCGCTCTCCAGGTTTACCACGAAAGTATGCTTGGATCAAACGGTGCATATCCTGCCTCATAGAATGAGATATTGTTGATTAGACATGAAGGGCGTAAAGGCGTACTTTCCACATCTTACAAGCCTCGCATGGTAAGATCCACGTCCGTCCTAGAGCATCCGTCAACTTGATTGCGTTGTCCAGAGTATAGTATCTGCACCCCGGTATCTAATGAACCATCTCAGCTGGGGCCGTTAAAGGTTACGAAAAGCATTAAAAATATCGCACAGTGTTTTGGGTGTGCCGAACATCTTTACTGGCTGTCAAATCAGTATCCGTGTTTCGGCATGATCGGGGATCAAACGAACATGATGTGCAACAGAATCTCGTTAGCGTATCCAGCCAGCTTCCCTTGAAACTTAACCATATCATTCCTTCCCAGAAATGTACCCCAAAAAGCGTGCAACAAGCTGATAATCATACAGTTGTCACGAAAAAAAACTCTTTCTGTGACTATTAAGGTTATCGCAAAAAAATTCGGCTTCCTCTCGGCA
Source organism: Chroogomphus rutilus (assembly GCA_003314275.1). Lineage (NCBI taxonomy): Eukaryota > Fungi > Basidiomycota > Agaricomycetes > Boletales > Gomphidiaceae > Chroogomphus > Chroogomphus rutilus. The sequence continues at coordinate 13,755 of QLPI01013784.1, read as the reverse complement.
ACGCCTGGCGACACCAATAATACAACGAGCCATCTCAGAATCGACACATGTAAGTATAATTTCGAGCGTTTTGAGCTCTTCGATCAAGTCTTTGCAGTCGTCAACGGAGCCAGTGTTGTCCATGAGGGACTCTGTAATCGGTATAACGACATCCGTCCAGTCGCTCTTTATGTACCTTTGAGGTCGAGAATCATACTCTAGCGCTGGTGGATCTTCCGCTTGCTCTAAGTGTGTCCGGGATCAACACAAGAGAGTCAAGAATTGTTACAAAGATGGATATATTGACGACGTGCCTTGGTTGCTGGTAGGGGGGGTTGTGTTGATATATATATTCTGCAGCCGCACATTCCCACCAGCATCTGCAAGAGAACAGGTAAATTTGTCAAGAGGGTCTCGATCTTATGTAACGCTCAACGAGAAGACACACAGATGCGGGAATTGCTAAAAGTACAATTCATTCCCGGTGCCAATGGCAATCGTGCGGGATCTTCCATACTGACTGGGTTGCGGACCTTGCACAGGAGTACCGATAACTGTGTTCGAATTTCGATGATGGGAACGTTGCAGATGAAGTGTGATAAGAGTGGTCCTTAGAGTCTCAGCCTGAAGAATGCTTCTTTACGTCAGCGTTACTCACGGCCACTGATAACAATTAATCAATCAAAAAAAGTGATTGTTTATATCTAATCTCAATCATGTTAGTGATTAAGAGTAGCGCAAGCTTATCTTATCTTACGGCTAGGGTGAGGGTTGGGTTGGGTTTAACTAGCCTTCCCACAAAATAGTTTTCAGAAATTGAATGTAGAGAGAAGGAGGTCAGCAATGACTAACAGGCCAGAAAACAAGGCAACTTGATTGGCAGGCATTGCCCCATAATCAGGCTGGTGACAATATTTCAAACTGAACTCAATTTGATTTGAAACCAAGATCAACGAGTTAGGAGAACGGCACCCAAATCAAGCTTCTCAATATAAATGCAGTGGACCTTAAGAATGAACAATGTCAGGATGACAGAATAACAGTTGTACTTCAATGAAATCTCATGAAACCCCGCCACCTGCCCTGAAAGTTAACCAGACCAGACCAGTGTCACCAACCACATATTGAGCCATCTCTCAACCTGAAGGGTAGCAGACTGTTCCTATACTTAGTTGGAGGCTCACCGAGCCAACCAAAAATGAGTAGTGTCAATGGGAAATCAAATTGACTTACAATGGCCCACGTGAGATGCGGTGTACAAGACACTTGTTTGTAATCTGAAAAGATAACAGTATGGCCTACCGCTTGTAGGGAATGCGGATACTAGATGATTAACTAAACGAGAAACCTAAATATATGCATGAACTACGAACCGATTTCCGGAGCCAGCACATATATCCACCTAGTGACGGTGAACACAGTGAGCGTTGAAGTCTATTCCAAGCCCAAGTGACGCTTTTCGCCTATAATTCAAAACCCTGTTACAGATGAGGGGCCGCCGACCAGAAGAGGCGGCTGAAACATAGTGCAATTACTAGTGCATACACCGCACAAGGTGACAATCATGCACAAATTGCCGGGAGAGTTGTAAAAACCATTTGGATTACCATGATTGTACATGCAAATGAGAAGGAGACTTTATTAGAGAATTCTCGTTTAAATGAGCTAATGTCTGTCCCCCCTGCGGTAGGAGCTTATGTCTGCTTACAAGCAACAATTGCCCACCCATACAATTCCCTTGCACCCTATAATCCTTTAATTTTCAGGGATTGAAATTCAACAATCCCTGCAGTGCCACTGGAACCGTGTGGGAACCGTGTGCTCTCCTCACTTTGACGCCTGATCAAGCCCCCCATCTCAATAGTTGTATTCACTCTCTGACTACCAGACCTTGCGTGTCCAATCGAGTCTTGTGTTCTAATTTATTGTAGCGATGGGTTCGGGTAAGTTGTACACAAGGCCTATCAATCGTTCCTCCTAGATCCACCTCAATCCACGATGACTGATTCCTCTGGACCGGCAGACAGATCGTCTCCCGACAACGGGTCTTGAAATGAGTCAGTGTATCCTTGCAGAAGCACCTTTTTAATGACTGTATCAAGGCGGAAAATACTCTGGATGACATTTTGAATACCATGCATAGTTCAGAGTTCTTTCGAAGGATCGCAAAGGATATACCCTCGAGGTTCTGGTCGACCTATGAGCGCGTTACCAAACAGCACGACCACGAATTTCTCTAAAGTTACAATAGCTATCTCCATGTGCTCCTGATATCGGTAAGTTCTACTACCTTTCCGTTTTCTGTCAGTACTCGACTGAAGTTTTTCTTACACCTTGCAGGCTGGTCTTTTCTCGGGGGTCAGCGCCTCGTTCCTCGTGAGCATGATGTCCAGTTTGAGTCCTGTGCCAAGTGACACGACTAACGTTCTCCTCAAAACACTGATTAACAAAGGTGCCAATGGCACGTTCTCAGAACGGAGCGCTTCCTTCGCACTCTGAACAGGGGTGGAGTGACCGTCAGCGGTTGAATGTTTAGATGTTGAGCTACAGCTACAGCTTCAACCAACTAACGGTCACTCACCCCTGTCCAGAGTACGAGGGAAGCGCTCCTTTCTGAGAACGTGCCGTTGGCACCTTTGTTAATCAGTGTTTTGCGCGCGCATCAGAGTTCGATGAGATGAATGATGTGGTAGGTTGAATGGGTCCAGTGGGTTGGGAGGCAGAGGTAAAGTGACCGTTAGTTGGTTGAAGCTGTAGCTGTAGCTCCACACCTAAACATTCAACCACTGACGGTTACTCCGCCCCTGCCTCCCAACCCACTGGACCCATTCAACCTACGACATCATTCAACATCATTCACCTCATCGAACTCTCATGCGCGAACCAAGCCCTCAAAGGGGGCGCCTTGATATCACCATCTATTGTGTTGAGCTTCTTGAGTTTAATACAAGATATATCAATTATATCCACTGTTCTTATATTAGGTCAACACCATCTCAGGTATTGTCTTCTGTTCTAGAATGTTCGTCCGTGACGACGACGATAATGGCAGGGGAGAATTAGACTGGCAACATGATATTAGCCAGTTCCGCTCTTCTCTCCGCCATGTTAACTCATTATCCTGACAGCTGTTAAAGAGACCATCCACCTCCCCACCCATGCTACCGGCAACATGGTCCAGAAACCCAGCAGGACATATAGTGAGCCTTGGAATCACGCCCACGAACTAAATAATACTAATATTGATTACATCCAATCAGTCAGTGACAGCGGCGGCTTCCACATGCCAATATCCGTTGGTTACCGCACGGGGACTACACTCCAAACCTCGGTCCTGCTCTAACGACAGCCGCACCACAGACGTGCAGTTACCCTAGCGAAGCTGCTGGAGTCTCGGAGTAAATACTATGGACGGGGATTAAATGTCCATATGTGTAGTGTAAGGCAACGGTGCAGTTGGGTTATTTGCATTATACCCGATGGTACACAGCATTGTGTCTATGTGCAGGACCCCACTGGACACTTCCATGAAGGACGCGCTCACTATGAAATATGGTATTTCATTATATACATCCTGGAATTTGGATATCACTCTATGATCTGGAACAGGCTTGTCACTCCCCGTCTAGCTATGTCAATTAACGGCTGTGACGACTCATCCGGTTTTGTCCGAGGATGACGCTCAACTCACTGCTCATGACTGTGTCCTCATTTAAACGAGAATTCTCTAATGAAGTCTCCATTTCATTTGCATGTACAATCATGGTAATCCAAATAGTTTTTACAGATTTCCCGGCAATTTGTGCATGATTGTCACCTTCTGGGATGTATGCTCTAGTAATTGGACTTCTTTTCAGACGCCTCTTCTGGTCGGCGGTCCCTCATCTGTAACATGGTGTTGGATTATAGTCTAACAGCCTCACTTGAGCGTGGAATCGACTTCAATGCTCACTGTGTTCACCGTCACTAGGTGGATATATGTGCTGGTTCCAGAAATCAGTTTGTAGTTCATGCATATATTAAGGTTTCTCATTTACTTAAATCATTTAATATCTGCATTCCCTACAAGCAGTAGGTCATACTGTTATCTTTTGAGATTACCAAAGAAGTGTCTTGTACACTGCATCTTTTGCTGGCCATTGTAAATCAATATGAGTTCCAAGTGACACTACTCATTTTTTGTTGGCTCAGTGAGCCTCGAACTAAGTATAGTACCAGTCCCTGAGAGTTAACTAGACCAACGTCACAAACCATATATTGAGCCATCTCACAACCTGAAGGGTAGTAGTGCTGGGGTTTCATGAGAGTTTCATTGAAATACATCTATTATTCTGTCGTCATGACATTGTTCATTCTTAATGTCCACTGAATTTGGATTGAGAAACATGTTTTGGGTGCTGTTTGCCTAACTCTTTGATCTTGGTTTCCAATCAAACAAATATTAGACCATCCTGTGTATCTGGCATTGCCAGCCCATGGGGTTGCCTTGATTTCTGGCCTGTTAGTCGTGGTTGACCTCCTTATCTTTACATTCACTTTCTGAAAACTCTTTTGTGGGAAGACTAGTTAAAACCCCCTCTCCCTCACCCTCTGGCTAAGGCATAAATATCAGTTTTGTTACCTTTCATTGATCCCTCTGGTATTGAGGACTGCTATTGGGTTGCCTGGATCAATTAAAGGGGTGGGTGACCAGATTGTTCTACTGTTTGGGATAGTTTGATTGGGTGCCAAGGCACCTATTCCCTGCAACTGCAAGCTGGCAGGGATATTGGGGGGGGGGTCGGCATGGATATGTGGGTAGGTGTAGATGTTATGGCATGTGTGCAAACAGAGAAAAAGAAAGAAAGCTTAGCGGTCATAGGTCTATCCCTTGGTTGGTGAGGCTGAACTAGGCCTGTCAGACCATGGGAAAGTTACTGGAGTGGTGGTAAATGTCCAAGAGCGCTCCCTCCATGGCCAACTGAACTTAGTTCAAGAGTTTTGAACAGTTGGATAGATTATTCAAATAAGCTTCGGTGGGATATATGGCCCATAGGGAGTGCCTGACACAATTGACATGCTCGCCTGTCCAGCTCCTCTCCTCACCAGGAGAAGGGTGTTTCACGATCTGCTTAGCAAGGAGGAGAGGTCGGCAAGACACAATATGCTTGTCGCTGCAGCCTTTCTCCAAAATCTGGTCTTGTTAGGTCTCGGTAATGCCAATAGTGCAGATGGGAGTCGGCCAAGTCCTGCAGACTGATCAAGGTGGCTAGGCTTCGATGTGCTCATGCATTGCATCCTGCTGTTCCATGAATGCCATTAATTTGGACAGAAGAAAGACCCAGGAGGGTGCTGAGAGTGTCGGCCCAAGTAAAGGACTTCAGATAGAAGGAGGGAAGGACTAGAGAACATGAACCAAGTTGATATTCAGAGTAAGGAACTATCTACATACATCTGCTACTTGCAGTGACTCACAAAACTCAGTCAATGTTTGGTTCTTTTGGACTATTCATTGAATAGCTTTCAATGTAAAACATATATGAAAAAGGTGTTGGTTCATCAAAGAAATAATCTGATCAGGGCTATGCAACTATTAAAAAATTATGTGATTCAGATCAGGGGTGATGAAGATATGGGCAATTCAAATTAAGGGCCCATTGACTCAGTTTTGTGAGATGGTGTCAGAACAATCAGAATCTGATGCTCCATCTATTATATAACATGCAACCCTTGATAGATGGTTACTATGGTAACCTTATCTTTCATGAGAACTCAAATTAAGGTATTTAATCCCCTCCAACATGTCCAGAACTTTACTACACTCCAATGCACCCCACTTCCTCTGCTCAAAAAGAAAACATCCTCTCCTTGGCCTCTCATGGTCATTCCACTCGCACTATTGCCTCAAGACTTGGCCTCCGCCAGTCTACAGTATCCAGGACTCTCAGAACTCTCCATCCCAACCAGCCCTGCTCCTCTGGAGGTCGTCCCCCCAAGCTTTCCTCTAGAGATCAACATTCTAATTTATCACAAATTGCTACTGGCAGAGCTGCCAATGCTACTCAGGTCACCAAACACATCAATACAATTATCCCCCACCCAGTCTCCTCAGAAACAGTCAGAAGACTCCTCAGGAAATATTCATTCAAGGCTGTGGTGAAGAAGAAAAGGCCCTTCCTCAGTGCAAGGCATTAACAGCTGAGGTTGGCCTTTGCTTTGAAGCACAGACAGTGGACTGTAGAGGACTGGAAGAGGGTCATTTGGTCAGATGAGACCAAAATCAACAGGTTTGGGTCAGATAGGAGGCAGTGGGTCTGGAAACAGAAGGGGGAGGGGTTGAATGAGAGAGAGGTACAGGGGACGGTCAAGTTTGGAGGGGGAAACATTTTGGTATAGGGGTGTATGGGATGGAATGGTGTTGGCCAGCTTGCAGAGATTGGGGGGAAGATGGATGCTGATCAGTTTGTGTCCATTTTGGAGGACCACCTGCTGCCCAGCCTGGAGGAAAGTGGAATTCCTGAGGAACAGGTAATTTTTCAACAGGACAATGACCCAAAGCACAAGTCAAAGAAGGCCAAGAACTGGATGGAAAACAACAATATCACTCTCCTTGACTGGCCTGCACAGTCTCCAGACCTGAATCCTATTAAGCACCTCTGGGATCATGCAAAAAACAGGCTTAAGGAGTATCCAACACCATCCAAGGGAGTTTGGAAAATTTGAGAGAGAGTAGAGGAGGTATGGAATAACATACCACCAGAGGTGTGTCAGAATTTGAAAGAGAGTATGCCTAGAAGACTTGAGGCAGTAATTAAGGCCAAGGGGGTGTTGAATTTCCCCTGAAGCACGCACTACAAAACGCGGGTGATGGTTATAATTCGACGAGGGAAAATTTTAGCTACAGTGCTACTTATGTAATGCAGACACGTCACATGGAATGTTGTGGTGCGAACTCGCAATATTCCCAACACACCTTCTCGAGTGAAGCACCACAGGAGTTAAAAAGCAGATAACTCATCGGAATCATGTGCAACAGCAGCTGTCCCCTCTTTCCTCTCTGGACATTGAGAGCAAAAGTGACCTTTCTTCCCGCAACCAAAACAGACAATCTCTGAGACATCACATCCTTTCTTGACAACAAGTGCGGATCCTCCAAGGTTGGCCTTTTCATCTTCCCTTTTGACACCCTCAATCTCCTGTCGCCGTTCTTCATTTGCAAGCCGAGTGATAACGTTCTCGAGTGTGATATCTTCTGGACGAGCGGCATCCAACATGACGATGATTTGGTTGTAGACCGTAGGTAGTCCGTTTGTGAGCACGAGGATAACGTCGTCGTCGGTCACATCCACTCCAATGGCCTCTAGTCCAAAACGCATGCCTTTCACCCTGCCAATCCACGATGCCATGGTTTCCACAACTTCCTGAGACTTGTTCACCTTCATCCTTGCATTAATGAACGCATGCCGCATTGCCAGCTTCGAACCAAAGCCTTGAGCCTGATGGACGCGCCGTAGTTCTGCCCAGACCTTCTTCGGGTTGAGATCCTTCATATGGGGCAACTGACCGGCCGTGACCCTCTTGATCATCCTGGCCCTGGTCTGCCTCATCTTCATCTCGTACTCCGCAATGGCCTTCCTGGCACCAACCGTATCACCTTCTGGTTTCACAACCATCCCAAAAACATATTCCCACAGTCCTCGTTCCACCATGTCTGCTTCCATATGTATCTCCCATTCTGCATAGTTCCCATCAGTAAGGGGAGCGAATGTTGGATCATGGTCTTCAGACATAACAGGGGTAATTCAGATATGATATGTTTTTGCTGTTTTCAAGAAGGTGAGTAAGAGGATGAGTCAGTACACTCGAGTCATCCAATACGGGTGCGGTCGAATTATGTTGAATTTCCCCTGAAGCACGCACTATGAAACACGGGTGATGGTTATAATTCGACGAGGGAAAATTTTAGCTACAGCGCTACTTATGTAATGCAGACACGTCACATGGAATGTTGTGGTGCAAACTCGCAATATTCCCAACAAGGGGGCAATACCAAGTACTAGAATTGCAACTTACTATTTCTCTGATACCCTCTCACAAAACTGAGTCAATGAGCCCTTGATTTGAATTGCTCATATCTTCATCACCCCTGACCGCAATTACATAATTTTTCAATGGTTGCATAGCCCTGATCGTATTCTTGCTTTGATACACCAACACCTTTTTCATATATGTTTTACATTCAAAGCTATTCAATGAATAGTCTAAAAGCACCAAACATTGACTCAGTTTTGTGAGTCACTGTATATAGGTTAAGAAGCAAGATGTGGAACAGGGTGGCATAAGGAATGGAGAACAATAAGGTATGAAGAATCATGTGGAGGTATTGTCCACAGTGATCAAGAATAGAATAAGAAATGTAAGCGAGAATAGAATAATAAGATATGGCTGAGAATAAAATAATAAGAGAGTGGATGAGAATAGAACAATAGAAAGTGGCCAAAGATAAAACAATAGGGCTGTGGCCAAATAATAAATGAATAACAAATGGCCTGAAACAAAACAGGTAAGGGAAGGGATGGAGAAAGGGTGAATAGTAAAGGATAGAGGGGACGGGATGAGAGGAGTGATCCAGATGATATACTAAATGTACCAAGCTGAGACTGTATGTGTCAGGGGACGACCTTCTTTAAACAACTCCGATCCAACTCTGAAGTCCTATCTTAAACTCCGATCAACTCCGAGGCTAAGATACCCAAGTCCAAAGGGACCGCCGAATGGGAATAGGAGTGATCTTAAACATAGTGACTAGAACCCGGAGTAAATACCCAAGCCTCGGACTTAGAACCGGGAAGTTGGTGAAGGGGTAATTAAAGCAACTCAAGTCGCAATAGGTTACAGAAAGAGGAAGTCTAATAAGAATTAAACTCCTCAGTGATAGTCAAGCACTGTTACATTCAATTAAGTACCTAATAAGAATTAAACTACGAGGAAATTAGTATGGAATTACACTAATGGTACAAAGGCTCACCTCCTCAGTGATAGTCAAGCACTGAGGAGAGAGAGTATATGCGAGAGATGTCTCACTCGCATATACCGCTGAACCGGCACTTTAGCGCCGCTCAGTATAGGGGAACATACGCTTCGCCCGGAAGCAAAAATGAGCCATGCTACGTTCGAATAGCTCGCGCTCATGAATAGAAATACATGATCAATATGAATAAAATCGAAAGAAAAAAATAAGGAATACGATGTTCGGGATTACATTTGAATATCTTCGGAATTGTTCTATTAATGTTCGCTCGGGATTCCGGATATATATTACGCTTGGTTCGCTGAGGTGCATATATGCGCCCTACAGTTGGCTCTACAGACTCCGATGTATTGATTTGTAAGCTAATGCACAGACCACTTACATAAAGAGTATAAAAAGGGTTCACCAGCAGTAGGATCCTTAGACTTTCCTCTTTGGATTCCCCCTGCTTAGGTGAGGTCCCCATATGTATTTAAGTAGTTATAATTAAAACCTTTGGATTCCCCCTGCTTAGCTCGCCTCTGAGATATATCTCGGGGCTGTAAGAGGGTTGCCCTTACAGCATGCTAGTGAGGAACAACTTGTCACTGGCATGTGGGATTAATAGATAAGGGTCGGTCAGTTGGTATTGCCAAGTGAACCGGAGCTCGGTATCGTGGACTTGACAGGTCTCCACGGACAGTATTCCCTCCTTGTATAGACATGATCTATATTAATTTAATTCAGTTATCCATTTTGAGCCCACTGAGCACCTGTCAAGTACACATACTGAGGTCCCGATTATTCGCCAGTGCCAATCGAGCAACCATCCTACGTCCACATACAAGTGTCCACGCCACATGCATAACACTTGGTGCACCGGTCCCGGCTCGGTACATCCGCCATCCACACTCCTCAGTCCGTTTCACCTCGGGACTTCCTGTCCTTGTATTATCCTCGGTCACGACTCCATTGTTTTATACCCGGCCACTCCTTATTGTCCTATCTTGAGTCACAATTCTATTATCCTATCCTTTATTGTCCTATCCCCGCTTTGCATTCCTTGTTCTAATTTTATTCATTGTGGACAATAACCACATGCTCTGCATACCTTGTTGTCCCACATTCCTTATTCCACATGTCGCTTCTTAACCTATATAAGTAGGGCATGCATGTACATATTTCCTCATTCTGGGTATCGACTAGGCTTAGGCCCTTCTACCTTCTTCTCTTCTGTTAAGTCCTCGCCTCGGGCCGGCATCATCAGCATCCCCCCGAGTATCTGTCTGTGGCAAATACAGTGGCACGCACGGCAAGTAGGGTGCAACACACGAGCACATTGAAGCCAACACCACTACTCTTGGCCTGCAGGACTTGGCCATAGTCCGCCTGACCTTTTCGCCAACACCCCTCGGCAGTACCGAAGTCTGTCAGTAACCGACACTTGACAGGACCTGATATTGATCCAAGAACCATATATTTACCCCAGGTCTCAACTCACGCTAGCATCCCAGTACTGGTACACCCTGTACCCCATCCAGGACCCAGATGACCACAACCCTCCCCGCTCCTTCATACTAGTTTCAGCCAAACTGATGTCCAGCTCTTTTACTCAGATTCACATTGTCTTGCATGTCATCTCAGTGCTCTGAATTACTCAAGCAGACACCAATATAGACATCTTCAATGTTTACAACCCCCCTGAAACAGACATGGCCCTCCTACACCTACAATCCTGGTACCTTTCACACCCTACCAGACACAACTCCTCCACCATCTGGGCTAGAGACTTCAACAAGCACAACCTGCTATGGTCGAGCTCTGATCAAGCTTGGCTATGCAGATACAGTGATACTGACCTCCTCATGCAGCTGCTTGCTCAGCACCACATGGAACTCCAACTCCCTGCTGGCACCCCTACTTTTCAATCCAACTCCTACCAAATGTAGACCACCCATGACCTCTTTTTCTGCGACACTGACTTAACCCACCAAGTCTTTCCCTGCGACACCTCCCTGGATGACCACCTCCCATGTGCAGACCATCTACCCATTCACACATGGATAGATGTGGAGCTCAACAGATGCCAAATGTTAGCGTCCGAGTTTGCGTCAGGTCCGAGCTGACGTAAGTCGGTCCGAGTTGTGCGTTCGGAGTTGTAAGGACTTGGCTTCAACTTTAATGTTGCGCCCTCCTCGATCGTCAGTCCTTTATTTCGGAGGTTCGGAGAAGATAAGTTTTCGGAGTTCAAGAGTGAGTGGGAATACAAGTCGATATTCGAACTAAGGTATAGTACAGAAGTCTGGAGGTATTTATACATGTGCTCCTTATTGTAACTAATTGGGAATGATCAAGAGAACAATAAGATGAACGAAAACGGAGTACAAGAGAAATATACATTGGTGTTACAATAAGACTATTGTTCGACGAAAAAGGAAGATGTCCGAGGTCCGAGGGTAACGATGCTGGTCGGACTCGGAGGTAGGAATGTAGGTTCGGACTTGGTTCGGAGTAGGGTCTTTTCGTAGCGCCCTATGTCGGATGTCCGAGATGTCGGAGTTATATCACGGATATAACAGTGCCCCCCTGTTAGGACCGAGCCTCGAGGTCCTGGCGCTTAATGATGGCGGAAGTTACCATGGGAAGATTATGTGATTAGGTGTTGAAAAAAGGTATAAAAGGGGAACCCTTTTTCATAGTAGTAGCCCAACCATGTCGTCAACCAATACCCCCGTTCCTGACGATGAAGCCGAGTTGCTAGAGCGGATGTGAGCAGCCTCGGAGATGCTCGATCAAATCCGAGCTGAAAAGAGGAAGAAGGCCAAAGAGGAGGCCGAAGAGCAACGGAGGGCCGAGGAGGTGGCCAAAAGAAAGGCCGAGGAGGAGGCCAAAAGAAAGGCCGAGGAGGAGGCCAAGAAAAAGGCCGAGGAGGAGGCTAAGCAGGAGGCTGAGTGCAAGGCCAAGGAGGAGGCTGAAGAGGCCGAGAGGGAGGCTGAAAAGAAAGCCAAAGAGGCCGAACAAAGGGCCAAGGAGGCTAATGAAGCGGCCGAGAAAAGGGCCAAGGAGGAGGAAGATAAGATGGTCCGAAAGAAGGCCGAGAAATCTCGAGGGGCCTCATCGAAAGTCCCAAAAAGGGGAACATGAGGGAAGGCTAAAAAGAGCTCGCAAACCATTTCAGAGCTATCTACGATAGCCGAGGACATCCCTCTCGAAGGGAGTTCTTCGGGGATCGTGACTCGGAGAGCGACCCCGGACTTGGGAGAGGGGGGTTCAGGGTTGTCCGAGCGCGAAAAAGAGCGTGCCCATATCCTCGAAAAACAGCGGTCGGCCCGAAAGGCTCACGCTCAAAAACAGGTGGAGAATGAGCAGTTGAGAAGGGCCAGGGCTGACGGTGCCGAGGTGGGTCTCGGACCAATCGAGTCCAGTCGAAGAATGCTAATGAGCATGTTCCCGGACCTGTATCAGGCGTCCGAAGGCAGGGTTGGTCAGAGCTCGGAGGTGTGCAAGCACTGCACCCGCCGGGGGGACCCTTGCATTTAGCCTAGTACCGGGAGGGGCACTTCATGCCTGATCTGCGGTATCCGGAAAGTGAAGTGTAGGCCAGATGATGGCGAGGAGTCGGATAAGGGCGAGAAGAGGGGTAGGGGTGCTTCGGAAGACGGTGGCGGTCCTCCATCAAAGAAGAGGAAAGTGGAGGTGGTGATTGAGGGGTCGTCTCGGGGTCCGGGTACCTCCGGAGTCAACATGAGGGAGGTGGTGGAGGAGCTGCGGGGGCTGAGGCAGGATGTCCGGGGCATTCAAGAGGAAAATCGGAGGATCGCCGAGGCCCTGGTCCACATGAACAACCTCCGAATCCTCGAGCAAGCTCGGTGGTTCAACTGGTCGCAGAAGACGGAT
>QLPI01013772.1:0-10178 GCA_003314275.1 Chroogomphus rutilus | reverse complement strand
CAAGTCTAAAGGACTCAATTTTGTCAGAATGAGCCAAAATATATTATATTTACAATCTTTTCAAACACTCACTGTCCTTTCGAGATATGAGCCTATAAATCAATCAAAACATTATTTCCCAACAACCCTGAATATTTTTACGATTTATCCATACTGGTTCAACCATCCTGAGGTGCATATATGCGCATATACTCACCTAAAACAATCAATTTGTGCCAATCTTATCGATATTTGAGTGCTCTGACTATTTGTTTTGATGATGTTATCAAGAATCAACTACTTTACTATTCTAGCATTTTTCCTAATTTTTCCTGATCAATGTTTAACATCTATTACCTTCCTATCCAGGCTATCCTGGTGTCTGTCTACCCTGGTGAAGTGTGTTGAGTGCAGTAGAGTAGAGAAGTGGTGAAAAGAGAGAGAAACTCAGACACAGACACTAACACAGATGGAGGATGTGGTTGTGTTATGATGTAAAAGAATGATGTAGTCGTAATAAATGTAATTTCTCCCAAGGTCGAAGCAATGGTGAGGTTCGGAGTAGGGCAAGGTTTCAACTTTAATGTTGCACCTGCCAGATCACACTGGACCCTAATTTCATAAAGGCAAGAGCAGAAATTAGGTCTAAGATGAATGGGAGGAAGCTTAGTCAAAATCTTAGTCGATTATCTGACTGAAGACTGAACTACTGAATGTACAAGATCTTTATACTACTCTCAAATCTACCAGGAGTCGACTAGATTCCTATAATAGATAAGAAAGTCTGAGGATCGTGAAAAGTGAGAACAGAATACTATGTCCCAATCTTGATCTCCTCCATGACATTGAGGGGTGACATGTCACCCCAATTCCTAATGGAGTTACCCTATAAGGAACATAGTAGCAGATTGGATATCAGAGATAGAATGGAATTGCAAATAAAGAAAGTGGAGCAGAACATAATGAAGAAAGTATTAAACGTAAATGAAGTGAAAATGGATTTGCAAGCATGTGGGGATTGACGTAAATGAGTGGAGTGTATTGACACAACAAAACTAGTGTTTGTAGGCTATGATAATTCTCTACAAAGGGGTCTAAATTGTAGAATTGTTAAATCCACGTGTTGGCACTTAGCTAGAGGCTTCCGGAAGGGTTTCCGGAGGGTTCCGAAGGGTTTCTGAAGGGGGGTTTGTACTCCGGAGGCGGAGGGACTAAGGGTCGTGGGTTCACGATCGGAATCGGAATGGGGATGGAAAGACAGAAGTGCCAGGGGTCTTAGGACTGTTCACGGTATGGGGGGGTACGAGTGGTTCAAGGTCGCAGGGACTTGGCTTCAACTTATGTTGCACCCTCCTTGATCATCTGTCCCTAATTTCGGAAAGTCGGAAAGTTTACCGGAACTGAATCAGAAACTACGACGCAGAATTAAGTCGATATTTGTACTGGCGAATAGTCCAGTCAACTGGTGACTTATATACATATATCTAGTCTTTGTACTATCTTTTGCCGAGTAAAGACAAGGGGGGAAGAGAGTACAAGGGGCAATATAGAATGAAAAACAAGGGAGTGAGGTACGTGATGATCCTGTGCGTCGTTTATCAAAGGAGCGGAACCTTGGCTTTGGAATCTTTGGAGGTTCGGAAATGCGGAACCTCGGATTGATGCATTGGAATCCGGAAAGCGGTTATTCAGGCTTTAAGCAGTCGGAAAGGTCCTGGAAATGGTGCAGGTGGTTGTGGGGTTTAATGTGGTTTTATTGGCGGCATGGGCCATAACAAGAATCCATTGTCAAATTCAACTATTATAAGCACTGACATAGTATTTGAAGTGACACTAAGATGGATACACAAGGTGCAATAGAATTTGAGGGCTGAGAGCATGTGGTTAAATAGGTGAGTGTTATGAACCGACTCTGACCACTCCCCAAAACGGACTTTCCATGACCCAATTGGAAAACCACGACTTCCGATTCCGACACTTTCCGTGACTCCAAAAATCAAGGTTCCATACGTAAACAAACTTAAGATCGACGCGTACCTTGCCCCTTGTTTTCACCCCCCATTAGCCCCCTTGTATTTTTCCCATCCCCTTGTCTTTACTTGGCACAAGATAGTACAAGGATAGATACATGTATATAAGACACTAGTCGACTGGACTATTCACCAGTACGAATATCGATTTAGTTCTGCGTCATAGTTCCAATTCAGTTCCGGTAACTTTCCAACTTTCCAAAATTAGGGACAGACGATCGAGGAGGGCGCAACACATAAGTTGAAGCCAGTCCCTGCGACCTCGAACCACTCGAACGACTAGTCGATCTACCTAAATACTGTGAACAGTCCGAAGCCCCGGTGCTTCCGTCCTTCCGCACTTTCTGTCTGAGCCAACCTCCGATTTCCAAACATCCCGGAAATGAGGACTTCTGGAGACCTATTGGAATCATTGGAAATAATCCTAGAAGCACCAGCTAAGCGCCTGATATGCGTTCTTAACAGTGAGTGAGGGTGGAGTTAGGCTGACCGGGCTGTATTAAATAGTTGGGCATGCCAGTGCAATGGTTCCTAATAGTATCCCCCCCTTATGGCTGAGTCCCACAAGGCCATGGAAATGAAGTTGTAGTCGAAGGCCCCATTGGAGTTTGGGATTGCGAAAGCATATAAGAGTAGCTGCTAGGGATTTTGGGGGGTAACCACCGTTGACATCACCAATGGAAGAGTCCTTCATCAACCCCTCATATGTCTGCAAGCTCTGGGCATGTACACCTCTCCCATCATCTCATATCTCAACAGTGCCAACATTCCTCCCCCCATCAATATGCCTACTCCCTCATTGTCAACCATTGAGCATAATCATGTGCAACTTGAAGAGGATGTGAGAGATGCAATCAATATATGAGCACCATGGGTTGAAGGCTCGCACTTAAAAAGTGCAAAGGTGAGTAGTCCTTTGCTCGTAATTCAGCATAGTGCTTATCAGTTTCTTTTAGTATGCTCATCTGGAAATGTGAAATGACAAGTTTGACCTCAACACCATCTTCTACCATGATGCAAGACTGGTAAAAAAAGATGAAGATACGGCTTAGATCAAGGGTTGCAAGTTGGATATCCCATGCAAATGATGCATGCAACGTCGCAATACATGTCTTCAGAAATGGGATGGAGATGTGGACATAGGTGCATGTGTTTGGTGCAGCAAGCAGGGAGTGGGCTGTACAATCAATGTGCGAGGTCATGGTACGAGCAAGAGGAAGGGAAGGCAGGGAAAAGGAAAAGGCAAGGAAACTAAGGTTGAGGGAAGTCCAAATAAGTTGAAGAAAAGGGTGAGGGAAGGTACATCTGAGGATGGAGTTTAGGATTCAAATGGAGCGGGACCTTCGAAAAAGACAAGAATCTAGCCCAGGGTATGTACCCCCCTCTTCCAGCCTGGCACTCTCACTCCTCAGCCTCCATCTCCCCTACCTCCTGAGCCGTCACCTCCACCCATTGCTTCACCACCTATGGCAGTGCTGACACCATGCATAATGGAGTTGTCACCCACATCACCTCCTCCTCCACCATTTCCTCCTCTACCCCCAGCTCCCTCACCACCACCACCAGTTCCCTCACCACTACCTCCGGTCGTCCCTCCTCCATCACCCATAGCTCCTGCCCCTCCCCAACCTTCACCCATCATCACATTGACCACTGCTCTTTTGGAGCTTAGGCAGTCAGTCGATGCTTTTTGTCGTGAGATGGTGGAGAATAGACATGAAAATTCTGAGGGTCGTATTGCCAACTAGGAATTGCGAGCAGAGGTGAGAAACTTGGCCTTGAGCTGAATTGCAAGTGGAAAAATGATAATGAAATGGAATGAGTGAGAGTGAATAGAAGAGAGATTGCGAGGTGCTTATAGAATGGGTAATGGTCCAGGTTTGGATAGGTACAACTTGTGGAAGTCTTGAATGAGTTCTGAAGTGTGATTGAGTTCTATTGTGAGGAGCCATGAAGTTTCTTCATCTGTGCCTTTGTATCCTCCCCACCATACTAAATACAACAACTTGCACACCATACATGTGTTATTGATCTTTAAGTCGAGAATTTCGGATATCAAATTCAGTTTCGCCATTGATGATGACTGGAGGTGGAGATGGTTGAATGCAATTAGGAATGGGATTAGGAGAGGCTGGCTTGAGCATTGAAATGTGGAATACAGGGTGTACTGCTTTCATGTAGTCTGGGAGTTTCAGAGTAACTGAATGAGTACCAGGACATGCAATGATTTCAAATGGAGCCAAAAACTTCTCAGCTAGCTTTTTTGTGGGACGAGTAGTCCTGAAGAATTGAGCTTTGACAAACGCAAGACTGCCAATAGGGAAGTTTGGGGATGGAAGTCGTTTAGCATCTGCTGAGGTCTGGTACAATTATTGAGCCTTGAGAATGCTGGTTCAAAGCTGCTGGTACAATTCGTCCAGGTTGACTATAAAGTCTTGCACTCGGGATGAAGCGAGGTCACGTTCAGGATGAATTATGAAATTGAGATAATAGCCTTTGTTGGCAAAGAATGGCAAGACTCCCATGGTGGTACTGGGAGCATTGTTATAGGCGAACTCTGCAAGGGGTAGTAGCAAAGCCCAGTTGTCTTATTAATAGTTGCAATAGATGCGAAGGTACTGTTCTAATCAGACTCTAATGTCTGATTAGTACATTCCATCTGGCCATCACCTTCTGGGTGATAGCCTGAGGTGAAATGAAACTTCATATCAAGGGCTTTCCTAAGAGAATGCCAGAAGTGGGACACAAATTCCAAGCCTCTATCTGAAGTGACGTGGGTAGGAATGCCATGTTTGGAGAATATGTGAAGTATGAAGAGTTCTGCAAGTTGAGCAGAAGTGATTGTAATGGAAGTGGGAATGAAGATAGACTGTTTGGAAAAGCGGTCGATGATGACTAGGATGGCCATGAATCCTAAAAATGTGAGAAGCTATTCGATGAAGTCCATAGATATCGAGTTCCAGGGTTTTTCTGGTACTGGAAGCTGCTTGAGCAATCTGTAGGGCTTATGACATTGCAATTTGTTCCGCATACACATCGTGCAGGATTTGCAGTAGTCTTTGACGAATGACCTTGAGGATGTTCCTCGGTTTTGGTATCTGCATTATAGTGTACCAAACCGGGTTTGTTTTCTACCAGATGGGGTTCTTGATCATCATTGTCGTAGTCTGTGTATTTGATGTCATCGTTGACTACCTCTTCAATGCATGGCTCTTGCTTGAAGGGGGAGGCAAAGTGCCACAGTTTGATTGCTGGCAAGGTGTAACCAATGAGGAGGGGTGGGGTGCCAGAGGCCTCACGCTCCCTTCATTGATTTACTGTGGGGGTGAGCCTGTTATCTTCAGTGCGGGCTGATGATCTAGTATGGGGAGGCATGATCATAAGAACTGAAAAGTCACAGGGAGCAGTGTCACTCTGAATATATTGTTTAGTCTCAGTAAAGCCAATATTGCAGATGGGAGTCGGTCAAGTCCTACAGACCATTTGAGGTGGCTTGGCTTTAACGTGCTCATGTGTTGCACCCTGCTCTTCTATGTGTGCCACTAATTTGGACTAAAGAGAGACCCAGGAGGGTACCAAGAGTGTCGGTCCAAGTAAGGGACTTTAGACTAAAGAAGGGGGGATGAGAGTAGGTAAACCAAGTCGATATTCAGAGTGAGGAACTATCTACATACATCTGCTACTTATATAGGTTAAGAAGCAAGTTGGAGAACAGGGTGGCATAAGGAATGGAGAACAATAAGGTATGAAGGATCATGTGGAGGTATTGTCCACAGTGATCAAGAATAGAATAAGAAATGTAAGTGAGAATAGAACAATGAAATATGGCTGAGAATAAGATAATGAGAGAGTGGATGAGAATAGAACAATGTAAAATGGCCGAAGATAAAATAATAGTGTCGTGACCGAGTAATAAATGAATAATAAGTGTCCCGAGGGAAAACAGGTAAGGGAATGGATGGGGAATAAGAGAATAGTAGAGGATAGAGGGGATGGGATGAGAGGAGTGATCCAGATGATGTAACGAATGTACCGAGCCAAAGCCATGTACTTAGTGAGGGATGATATGGGTAAGAGTTGGTCGGTCGGTATTGCCGAGTGAACTGGAGCTTGGTATCGTGGACTTGACAGCAAAGAGTATTTTTGCACAACTCGTGATTCAATAAAGCAGTCTGAAGAACCACAATCTAAGAGCATAACAAGAGGAAACTCAGAAATAAGAGAGCAAGTCAAATTAACTATTAAAGAAGTTTTTGAAGTCTCAGAAGTAGAAGATATGCAAGAAATAGGAGAAAGGGTGTTCAAGAAGAGCACATGTGTTATATCCGCGATATAACTCCGACATCCCGGACATCCGATATAGGGCGCTACAAAAGAACCCTACTCCGAACCAAGTCCGAACCTACATTGCCACCTCCGAGTCCGACTAGTATCGTTGACCTCGGACCTCGGACATCTTCTGTTTTCGTCGAACAATAGTCTTATTGTAACACCAGATGTATATTTCTCTTGTACTCCGTTTTCGTTCATCTTATTGTTCTCTTGACTATTCCTAATTAGTTACAATAAGGATTGCATGTATAAATACCTCCAGACTTCTGTACTATACCTTAGTTCGAATATCAACTTAGTATTCCCACTCACTCTCTGAACTCCGAAAACTTATCTTCTCAGAACCTCCGAAATAAAGGACTGACGATCGAGGAGGGCGCAACATTAAAGTTGAAGCCAAGTCCTTACGACTCCGAACACGCGACTCGGACCGACTTACGTCAGCTCGGACCTGACACGAACTCGGACCTTAACAGTATATTCGAACTCACACTCCTAATCGTCTATGAGATGCAGCGAATGAATCAGAGCCATTCAAACACTTACAGAAGCTTCGGTACGCCACGCATCCCTGACCCCAAACTTACCTGCCACAGAACCCGACGTCCATACGCCACCGAGCCCTTCACCAGCCCCAAATCCACCATCCGAACACCCATCAAACCCCCTTCTAGAATCCCAAATGCCACCCTCGGACGATGCTAATGGTGAAGCCAACTTGGTGGAAGCCATACATGTTAGCCAAACATCTGTCCGGCTCAAAGAAATCATCAGCTCGGACCAAGATTCGAGACCCTGACCCCTTCGATGGCTCCGACGCCAAAAAATTACAACCATTCCTGGTGCAGTGCACCTTGAATTTTCAAGACCATCCTGACGCCTTTGACTCCGACAGTGCCAAAGTAACCTATATACTATCGTACCTAACTGGCACTGCCTTGGACTACTTCGAACCCGGTCTCTCCTCCGAAGAAGACCCTTACTGGCTTTACGATTATCAGGAATTCATCTCCGAACTCAAGGCCAACTTCGGCCCCCACAATCCAGAAGGAGAGGCCAAAGCCGACCTCGAAGCCCTCCAAATGCGCAACAACAAACGCATCACAAAGTACATGGTGGAATTCAACAGGCTCGCCGTTCGCGTTCAGTGGGGAGACTCCGCACTCTGTCGCCAATACTACAACGGCCTACCCAATAGGATCAAAGACGAAATCGCCCGCATAGGAAAGCCCGACTCCCTACTACAACTACGACAACTGTCTCAGTCGATCGACTCCCATTACTGGGAAAGGCACTCCGAAATGTCTTGGGAAGCCTACACGTCCAAAGCCCCTGAACATCCGAATGACAGAAACAGGGCACCAACCGCTCCGATCGCAAGTACGAGCACCAGACCTCTGAACCCCAGCCAGACCCCAAATAAGACAACCTCGGACATGAGCACAAAACTCGGCAAAGATGGCAAACTCATGCCTCAAGAACGACAATGCCGTTTCGAGCACAACCTCTGCCTGTTCTGTGGAAGAACCGGTCATGTAGCAAAGGAATGTCCCAAGTTAACCTCCGCCGCCGCCAAAGGACGTGCAACTACTATCGTAGAAAGCACAACCGAAGCAACGATCTCCGAAGTAGAAGATACCTCGGAGTCAAAAAATCTCTAAGCAGCCCTTCGACTCCAGCATCAGTTAGGGGCTGCGCTGAACCCAATGATGCACCAATGGAGATGAGACTCAACACATCCGCTCTTTCCAGTCCGAACTCTCTGACCATCCGTCTCCACCTTGAAACCACCTATATTGACACTCTAATAGACTCAGGATCAACTCATTGCTTCCTGGACTCTGACTACACTACAAAGTATCAACTCCGAACCTACGACATCACTCCGATTCTGCTACGACTCTTCGATGGCTCCTCCAACTCCGTAATTCGAAAAGCCATCGACCTCTGCATACGTTTCCTAACAGGGGAGCAACACACCATTACGTTCTATGTAACTCCGTTGGATTCTAGTTGCTCGGCAGTCCTCGGACACAACTGGCTCACCCGCTACAATCCGCTGATTGATTGGGTATTGGGCAGTATATCGTTCGGCTCTCTGACCACAACTAATCTCCAGGTACCATCCGAGCCAGCAGCTACGACTCTGCGCTCATCCGAAACTCCGTCCCCTCCAAAACCCCAGCTCGTGGTGCCAAAGGTTGCCTTAGTAAACGCAGCAGCTTTTGCCCGAATATCAAGAATGGAAGGAACACAAACCTTCCAGCTCTTCCTCTCCGACCGCCAAGACTCCGAAGAAGGTCCGATAGACCTGAGTAACATTCCGAGCAAATACCATGAGTTCAAAGACGTTTTCAGAAAAACTCGGGCCAACACCTTAGCCCCTCACCGACCATATGACCTCAAGATCGAACTGGAGGAAAGCACATCTCCTCCATTTGGTCCGATCTATTCTCTCTCCGAAAGTGAACTGAAGTCCCTCTGAGAGTTTTTAGATGAGAACATATCCACAGGGTTTATACGACCCTCACGCTCCCCTGGGGGCACTCCAGTCCTCTTTGCCCGAAAGAAAGATGGATCACTACGCTTATGTGTCGACTTTCGTGGACTAAACAAGATAACTAAGAAGGATCGCTACCCACTTCCCCGAATCTCTGATCTCCTGGATAGTCCCTGAAAGGCCCAAATATTCACCAAGA
Organism: Chroogomphus rutilus; assembly: GCA_003314275.1. Lineage (NCBI taxonomy): Eukaryota > Fungi > Basidiomycota > Agaricomycetes > Boletales > Gomphidiaceae > Chroogomphus > Chroogomphus rutilus. Next base: position 1,138 of record QLPI01013772.1, on the reverse strand, counting down.
TAGATCTCCGACATGTGTACCACCTGGTACGCATCTGAGAAGGCGACGAATAGAAGACCGCCTTCCGCATGTGCTATGGATCTTTCGAATGGAGTGTGATGCCCTTCGGACTCACCAACTCCCCGGCCGCCTTCCAGCGATTCATGAACGATGTCTTCTCCGACCTTCTAGACCTCTCTGTGCTAGTATACCTAGACAACATCTTGATATACTCTGACAATCTAGAAGAACATAGAAACCACGTCAAAGAAGTCCTCCGACACCTCCGAGCGAACCACCTATATGCCCGAGCAGATAAATGCTTCTTCCACACCGACACCGTGGAGTACCTCAGATACATCCTCTCTCCGAAGGGCCTGACCATGGCCGATGACAAAGTCAAAGTCATCCAGGAATGGCCCGAACCCCGAAAAATCAAAGACATTCAGTCTTTCCTCAGATTCGCAAACTTCTACCGATGCTTCATCTTCAACTACTCCGACATCACAGTGCCGCTAACTCATCTGACACGAAAAGATACTCCGTGGAATTTTACTGAGAATTGCAGAACATCCTTCAAGATGCTCAAGAAAGTGTTCACTATGGCGCCGATCCTACAACAATGGATCCCTGGATCTCAACTCATTGTCGAGTCCGACGCCTCGGACTATGCCCTCGCAGCAATTCTCTCCACCATATCACCAACAGACAACGACATCCACCCAATAGCCTTCCACTCCTGAACCTTCACCCCTCTGGAATTGAACTACGACGTACACGACAAGGAACTACTGGCCATCTTTGAAGCCTTCAAGACCTGGAGACACTACCTAGAAGGTTCAGCAGATCCGATCGACGTTGTTACCGATCACAAGAATTTAGAATACTTTTCAACAACTAAGTTACTCACCCGTCGGCAGGTCCGATGGTCCGAATACCTCTCCCAGTTCAACATGGTAATCCGCTTCTGACCCGGTTGCCTCGGTGCTAAACCCGACACACTAACTAGACGATGGGACGTCTACCCTAAAGAGGGGGGAAGCGACTACGCCAAGATCAATCCGCACAACCTCCGACCAGTCTTTACAATGGAACAGCTTGTATCATCACTCCGAGCCACCTCCCTGTACACTCCGGTAATGCGAGCCGCAATGATCAT
>QLPI01013771.1:0-13660 GCA_003314275.1 Chroogomphus rutilus | reverse complement strand
GGGACACACAATTGGGCTAAGGGTTGCGGTAGAGAGGGCCAAGGACCAAGGCAGAAAAAGAGATTTAAATTCAAAAAGAAAAGATCGAAAGGGAAAGGCAAGGCAAACGTAGCTGATGAAGATGAATTGTCTGGAGGAGACGATGGCGGATCTGTGGCATTTATAAACCACGATTGTGCCGCCTTCATCAGAGACGGAACAGGAGACACTATCATATTAGATACAGGAGCAAGTTCACACATGACACCTCATAAACACATGTTGATGAACTATCGCAGCTTTCCTACACCACGCACAATTCGAGCAGCCGATCAAGGCAGCTTTGACGCATATGGCAGCGGAGAACTCAAGATAATCACTAGAGTAAAAGGAAAACCTGTTACCCTGACATTGAAAGAAACATTATATGCTCCTAAAATTGCCTTCACCCTTATTTCGATTGGCCGATGTGACGATGCAGGAAATCGAACAGAGTTTGCATATCAGAAATGCACCATAAAAAGTTCATCTGGGCACATATTATTGCAAGCACCAAAATTGCACGGCCTATATCGATTGGACAATCAGACAAAAAGACATACCACTGAGCAATGCCTGACTGCCATTGACATACACAAAAAATTAGGGCATATATCTACTAAAGCCCTAAAACATCTTGTGGATTGTGGCATGGTTTTAGGCCTTGAGCTCACGCATATAGATGGGAAAATCGCTTGGGATGCATGTATTAAAGCAAAAATTACACGCAAACCTCTCCCTAAAGAACCTAGTGAATGGTCAAAGAAGATCGGCGATAAAATATACTCTGACATGTGGGGACCAGCGAGACATATCACAATTGACAAGAAATTATATTATGTTTCATTTACTGACAACCACTCAAGAGAGTCTGTCCTCTATTTAATGAACTCTAAAGATCAAGTTTTCGCCAAGTACAAATTATACGAGGCGATGATGCTTAGACAACAGGACATGCGCATAAAAACTCTCCTCTCAGATCGAGGGGGTGAGTACACAAGTGCTGAATTTAACAATTATTTGGAGAAGCAAGGTACAAAACATCGATACACAGTACATGATACTCCAGAGCAAAATGGAGTGGCAGAATGCCTAAATTGTACTCTGGTCGAAAGAACTCGTGCCATGCTTCTAGATTCCAATCTCCCAAAGTTTTTATGGGGGTATGCTATTCAGTATGCTAATTATATCAAAAATTGCACGCATACAAGAGCTCTACCAGACAAGACTCCTTATGAGATAATACACCATAAAAAGCTGAACTTAAAAGACACACACGAATGGGGAGAAGATGTTTATATCAAAATCAAGCAAGATGACAAACTACTATCTAGAGCCAAAAAAGCAAAGTGGATAGGCTATTCCTCACAAAGCGACGGCCATTGTATTTATTGGCCAGAGAGTCAAAGGGTATCAGTCGAACGTAATATTGTATTCAACATGGGAGCAATATCTACAAAAGCTCCCATAATATCTTTTGACGATCAAACAATTTCCGCACCCAAATCTGCCAGTGTTCTATTCCAAAAACCTGTTCCGGCACCACCTATAGTAGCCTCACGTGATTCACGTGATACATGTGACCAGCTGGAAGATAGCCGCATAGAAGAAACAGATGAGTGCACACCAACGAGAGACTTAGAGAATTTGCAACCAAGTCAAACAGGTGTGAGTGGTCCTAGTGAAGCTCCTACCTTGAGAAGAAGCGAAAGAATTCACCAATTACAAGAGAGAGCAAGGGCCAGCACCGGAATAAAGTCTCAAGCTAGGGATACCAAAAGTGATGATTTTACGACACTAGCCTATGAGGACGCTGAGGATGACACCCTTAACGATTCTCAAACAAATTCAAATATATTTAGTGAAGAGGGCAGCGACGACATCGATTCCGACTACCTAGCAATAAGCACCGAACAAATTAGTGACGAATTAAGCGACAACACTTATTTTAATAATGAACTTCAATTGCCTACGACTAATAAAGATGCCCTAAATGATCCTACATGGAAGAAAGCCATGGACGTAGAAATAAAGTCCCAAATCGACAAAGAAACCTGGGAGCTCATAGCACCTCCGCCAGGTGTGAATATTGTCGGAAGTAAGTGGACTCATGTCCTCAAAAGGGATCAGAAGGGTGCTATAGTACGTGCCAAGTCTCGACTCGTCGCGCAAGGCTTTACGCAGACATTTGGAGTCGATTATGACGAGACTTACGCACCAGTCGTTCGCATGACGTCACTACGGACTATATGTGCTATTGCGGCCAGGAACAACTGGGCAATACATCAAATGGATGTGGACGTAGCATACCTTAATGCACCACTCGATGAACCAATATATATGCGCAAACCTCCGGGTTATTTTGAAGAACATCGCGACAATGTACTTCTACTCAAGAAGTGCATATACGGACTTAAGCAGTCTGGTAGAGAATGGTATAAGTATCTGTCCAATGCCTTATTTTCAATAGGATTTAAAAAATCAGCATCTGATGCAGCTGTATTTTACAGACACAAAACTGAAGGCCAAGCGATCATTGGAGCTGCAGTTGATGATCTTACTATAACAGCGACAAATGAATATATTATCTATGGCATCAAAAGAGACCTCGAATGCATCTTCAAAATGAAGGATTTAGGTGAACTACATTGGTTACTAAATCTGAAGATCGAACGAGATAGAACAGCCGGCACTATTAGCTTCTCACAAGAAGCATACATTGACAAGATTTTGAGCCGGTTTAATTTACAAGATGCCAAGACACATGCGACTCCACTTGATTCGACTATGAAATTAACAAAAGACCAATGTCCTACCACTGCTGAAGATAAGAAAGCGATGGAGAAGATCCCTTACTGGCAGGCGATTGGCTCACTAATGTGGGCAGCCATAGCTACACGGCCAGACATATCGTTCGCCGTTTCTTTATTATCTCAATTTCTTGAGAATCCAGGATTAGTTCACTGGAATGCTGTGAAGAGAGTCTTCAAGTACCTGAAGGGAACGAAGGACAAGAAACTTATCTTAGGAGGAAATCGAGACGGCATAGTAGGATATGCCGATGCCGATTGGGCCTCACAAGATCATAGACACTCCATTTCAGCATACGTCTTTCAAATTGATTCTGGGAGTATTTCATGGAGCTGCCAGAAACAAACGATCATAACACTCTCATCAACCGAGGCAGAATTTATTGCCTTGACTCATGCAACAAAAGAAGCAATATGGTTGAAATATTTTATCAGCGAAGTTTTTCAACCAATTAAATTGCCAATCAAGTTATATTCTGATAATCAATCCGCTATTACTATAGCCTACAGTAATCAGCAACATACAAGAACAAAACACTTCGATATACGATTATATTTCATCCGAGACACCATTGAGGAGAAGAAGATCAGTATCGAATACCTCTCCACCGATCAAATGGTCGCAGACACCCTCACAAAAGGTCTACCAGGACCTAGAGTGAAGATTCTCACCGAAAAGCTCGGCATATATTGAGCTTGAGGGGGCGTGTAGGGTGCAAACTTGCATCTCACCCCTGAGAGACCAATCTCAATATATTGTATTTATATATTTATTTCAGTGCCATTCTGTGCGCTTTTTCATTCCTAAAATTTTGATTATTATTTTGTATTTTTATCCTCAATATTGAGGGAGTTATTCTTTGTTTTCTATGTACTCACACGCGCTTACACACGTACCGCACGATGCGCATGGCCGGCTCCCTGGATAGGGACCGGCAGCCTGGCTCAAACCTTCGATAGGGTCAGGAGCTGGCTGTAGGACACATGCGGGTGAAACATCACCTGCGTATGCTTTCCTCCTCAGTGGTTGACTACACTGAGGAGGTGAGTAAAATACTGTAGTTCACATAGTATTTCGACTGACTTTCTTTCTTTTCACTCTGTAAGATAATAAATTAGGTATATTCTTTGAATATATTCTTAGTGGTTGACTACACTGAGGAGATAATAAATTAGATTGTCTAATAACTTCTCTGAACTACTGTACAAAGTTGCCATAATCACCACACCAAATCCAACGCTAACAACAACAACCAGTCTTCCTCCAACTCTAACAACTTGAACAACAAGAAAAATAAGAAGGGGGGGAAGAAGAATGGCAACAATAAGTCTTCCAACAATAACAACCATGCTAATGACATTTCGTCCAAGCTTGGAAAAGATGGGAAGCTATTGCCCAAAGAACGTCAAAGGTGAATCGATGTGGGACTCTGTCTCTTGTGTGCTTCAAAAGGTCACATGGTCAAAGACTGCCCCAAATCCAATTCCCAATCATCATCAACTTCTTCTTCTAACAACAAAAACAACAAAAACAACAACAAAAAATCAACAAAAGCACACGCAACCAAGGCGAGCATGTCCGACACCAATGCCGAAGACAACATGGTGACAGAGTCGAAAAAATAAGCTATAACCTCGGAAATGCACGAGCTGAGGATTGTGTTAGCCTCTCTCACATGCTCTCCTTGAATGCCCTTTCTCCTATTTCTCGTGTATCTTCTACTTCTGAGACTTCAAAAACTTCTCTAATAGTTAATTTGACTTGCTCTCTTATTTCTGAGTTTCCTCTTGTTATGCTCTTAGATTGTGGTTCTTCAGACTGCTTTATTGAATCACGAGTTGTGCAAAAATATTCTTTGCCTACTAATTCAGTTCCTGCTATTCCATTGAAATTATTTGATGGTTCTACTAACTCTGTCATTACTCAGACCATGTCAGGCACCGGTACTGCCGATGATACATGGGCTGAGCATTATAGTAATAGTGCTGGCTTCACGATGCTGGCGAGAAGTGGCCAAGTCCTGCAGGCCAGTTGTAGTGGCTTGGCTTCAACGTGCTCGTATGTTGCGCCCTACTTTCCATGCGTGCCACTGATTTGGGACAGAAGAGATACCCGGGAGAGTGCCGAGGGTGTCGGCCCGAGTAAAGGACTTTAGACAGGAGAAGGGAGGACAAGAAGGTGTAAACCTAGTTGATTTCCAGAACAAAGAACCATCTATATACATTCGCTACTTATATAGGTTAAGAAGCGTGATGTGGAACAGGGTGGCACAAGGAATGGAGAACAATAAGGTATGAAGAATCATGTGGAGGTATTGTCTACAATGATCGAGAATAGAACAAGGAATGTGGGCAAGAATAGAACAATGAAGTATGACCGAGAACAAAAGAGTGAGTGAGAATAGAACAATGGAAAATGGCCGAATATAAAACAATAGGGCCATGACCGAATAATAGGTGAATAGTAAATGTCCCAAAGGGGAACGGTTACATGGAAAGAAGGGGAATGAAAGAATAACAATGAATAGAGGGGATGAGATGAGGAAAGTGAACCAAATGATGAGCCGAATGTACCAAGCTGAGACCATGTACTAGTGAGGAATGGCTTGTCACTGGTATGGGATTAAATGGTAAGGGTCGATCAGTCAGTACTACCAAGTGAACTGGAGCTCGGTATCGTGGGCTTGACAGACCACTACAATCCCCATCCGATTTCTGACCGGCGAACTTCAGAACGTTACTTTCTATATAACATCGTTGGACAGCAGTTGCTCCGCAGTACTTGGCTTCAACTGGCTCACCCGCTACAATCCATCGATTGACTGGGTATTGGGAAGTATAACTTTCAAGTCTACAGAACCAACCACCACTCCAACACCTCAGGCCTCAACTGCTGCTTCACAGTCCAGCACTTTGCTTCCAAGCAATCCATCACCATCTCCGAAGTTGGAGGTGCTGCGAATAGCCCTAGTTAATGCAGAAGTGTTTGTTCACACCTGCAAACTAGAAGGTTCACAAGCCGTTTAACTCGACCTTGCGGATTTTGAGAAATATGCTCGAGGCTCCACTACGGTCGATTCTTCTGACAACCTGGATAGCATTAAACAGCATGTTCCAGAATTCTATCATAACTTTGCTGATGTCTTTAGTAAACAGCGCAGTAATACACTAGCACCTCATAGACCTTACGACCTCAAGATCAACCTCAAGGATGGCACTTCACCCCCTCTTGGTCCCATCTATTCCCTCTCAGTATCCAAACTCCAATCACTACGAGATTTCATCAACAAACACCTCAACATGCACTTCATTTGACCCTCACGTTTGTCACATGGTGCTCTAGTACTATTTGTATGCAAGAAGGATGGCTCCCTGCGACTCTGCATAGACTTTTGTGGTCTAAATAGAATTACAAAGAAGGACTGTTATCCACTTCCCCTTATTTCCGACCTCTTAGATGCCCCCAAGAAAGCTCGTATATCCACCAAAATTGATCTCAGACATGCCTATCATCTCGTTTGAATTGCCAAAGGGGACGAATGGAAGACAGCCTTTAGGACTTGTTATAGATCCTTTGAGTGGCTTGTCATGCCTTTTGGTCTATCTAATGCCCCTGCTGGTGCTTCATGAATGACATCTTTGGTGATCTATTAGACAATTGCACCATCGTCTATTTGAACAACATCCTCATCTATTCCAATGATAAATCCTCGCATATCGAACATGTTTGCAAAGTTCTTCAACGATTATGCAAACACAACCTTTATACTCGAGAAGACAAATGCTCCTTCCACCAAACATCCATCAAATACCTTGGATATATCCTATGACCTGAGGGTCTTACAATGGCCTGAGCTGTGAAAAGTCAAAGATGTCCAATCATTCCTCAGATTTGCAAACTTCTATCGACATTTCATTTTCAATTATTCCTCCATTACGACTCCGCTTACTTGACTCACTCGCAAAGGTCTGGTGTGGAACTAGAGTGAGGAATGTAGAGATGTGTTTAATAAGCTGAAACTGGCATTCACATCTGCCCCCATCTTAACTCATTGGACTCCTGATTTGCCCTTGATTGTGGAGACAGATGTGTCAGATTACACTTTGGCAGCTATACTCTCTCAACATGCACCAGATGGTGAGCTTCATCCTGTTGCTTTTCATTCCCGAACTTTCACTTCCCCCAAACTCAATTACGACGTTCACAATAAAGAACTGCTCGCAATTTTTGAAGCTTTTCAAAAATGGCATCATTACTTAGAAGGTTCTGGCAACCCTGTCAATATCATCACCGATCATAAGAACTTAGAGTACTTTTGCACTACCAAGTTGTTGACTAGATGTCAAGCTAGGTGGTCGGAATACCTTTCCCAGTTTAATCTCGTCATTCGTTTCAGACCAGGTCATTTGGGCACTAAGCCTGATTCGCTCACTAGACAATGGGACGTCTACCTTAAGGAGGGGATGAGCAACTATGCCACCATTAATCCCTAAAACCTTCGACCCATCTTCTCTCAACATCAGTTGACCACGTCCCTTCGAGCCACGAGCCTCGTCGAACCCATACTGAGGGCCTCAACTCTTATGGACACCGAGCACATCCTGAATGACATTAAACATTATCTTCCTTCCGACTCCTTAGCCCAGAAACACCTCACGAATAACGATGACCTGAAGTGGCAGACTAATTCCAACAGTCTGTTACTATTCAACGATCGCATCTATGTTCCCAAGGCACAAGACTTATGCTTACGCATGTTACAACATAAGCATGATCACATTCTTTCTGGACACTTTGGAATTAACAAAACCATAGACCTCGTTAGATGCAACTACAATTGGCCTGGCATGAGGTCATTCATCAAAGACTACTGCAAATCCTGTACGATGTGTATGTGGAATAAATCACAATGTCATAAGCCCTACGGATTGCTCAAGCAGCTTCCAGTGCCAGAAAAACCCTGGAACTCGATATCTATGGACTTCATTGAACAGCTCCCCACATCCTCAGGATTCACGGCCATCCTAGTCATCGTCAACCACTTTTCCAAACAGTCTATCTTCATTCCCACTTCCATTACCATCACTTCTGCTCAGCTTGCAGAACTCTTCGTACTTCATGTATTCTCCAAATACGGCATTCCTTCCCACATCACTTCAGATAGAGGCTTGGAATTCGTGTCCCACTTCTGATGTTGTCTCAGGAAAGCCCTCGATATGAAGTTGCACTTCACCTCAGGCTATCATCCAGAAGGCAATGGCCAGACCAAGTGTACTAATCAGATATTAGAACAGTACCTCTGCGTCTATTGCAACTATCAACAAGACAACTGGGCTTCATTATTACCCCTTGCAGAGTTCACCTATAACAACACTCCTAGTGCCACCACGGGAGTCTCGCCTTTCTTTGCCAACAAAGGCTATCATCCCAATTTCACCATTCATCCTGAACGCGACCTTACTTCATCATGAGTGCAAGACTTTGTAGTCGACCTGAATGAATTGCACCAGCAGCTTCGAATCAGTATTCTCGATGCTCAACAAATGTACCAGACCTCAGCAGACGCTAAATGACTTCCATCTCCAGACCTTCCAATTGGCAGTCTCACATTTATCAAAGCCAAATTCCTCAGGACTACCCATCCTGCAAAAAAGCTAGCTGAGAAGTTTTTGGGTCCATTTGAAATCATTGCACATCCTGGTACTCACTCAGTTACTCTGAAACTCCCAGGCTACATGAATGCAGTACATCCTGTATTCTACATTTCGATGCTCGAGCCAGCCTCTCCTAATCCCATTCCTAATCGCATTCAACCACCTCCGCCCCCAGTCATCATTGACGGTGAACCCAAATTCGAGATATCCGAGATCCTCGACTCGAAAATCAATAATCGACGTACGGCATGCAGGTTATTGTACTTTGTTATGGCCCATACCCCCAATAAACCCCCATTAGTCTCCCCAACCACCCGCACCATTTCTGGGACTTTCCGACCATTATAAGCCTGAAACAATTGCTTTCCGCAAATCTGTTGTATCAACCCGAAGTTCTGCAATCCCGAACCTCTGCGATTCTGAGACCTAGGTTCCGCTCTTTTGATAAACGACGTGCAGGATCATCGCGTACCTCACTCCCTTGTTCTTTGTTCTCTATTAGCCCCTTGTACTCTTTCCTCCCCTTGTCTTTACTCGGCAAAAGTTAGTACAAGGATTAATTACATGTATATAAACCACCAGTCGACTGGACTATTTGCCAGTATGAATATTGACTTAATTCTGCGTCGTAGTTTCCAATTCAGTTCCGGTAAACTTTCTGAGTTTCCGAAATTAGGGACAGACGATTGAGGAGGGCACAACACATAAGTTGAAGCCAAGTCCCTGTGGCCTCGAACAACTTGAATGACTAGTCGAACGACCTAATACCGTGAACAGTCCTAAGCCCCTGGCACTTCCCGTGTTTCTGCCTTTTCTGTTTCTGTCCGTGAACCCGCAACCTCTAGTCCCTCCACCTCTGGAGTACAAACCCCCTCTCGGAAACCACTTGGAACCTCCGGGAACCCTTCTAGGAGTATCTAGCTAAGCGCTTGACACGCAGATTTAACATACTTAGTGTGGTGGGCAGGATACAAGGGCACAGATGAAGAAACTTCATGGCTCCTTGCAACAGAACTCAACTACACTTCAGAACTCATTCAAGACTTTCACATGTCGTATCCGTCCAAACCTGGACCATTACCCATTCCATAAGCACCTCACAATTTCTCTTCCGTTCACTCTCGCTCATTCCATTCATTATCACTCTTCGCATTTCAGTTCCATTCATTCCATCTTCAAGTTCAAAAAAAAAACCTCAATTCCAATCCACTCATTCCAACTCGCAATTCAGCTTCTTCTTTCTGTTTTTAAGTTCAACTCTCAGTTCCCATCCATCATTCCTTATTCCAATTCAACTCTTAATTCCAAACCATTCACTCAATTCACATTCAAGTCCAATTCAAAAGAAAATACAATTCCACACTATTCTACAATCCTAAATCTACCTCTCCATCCTCGAACTCATCAAAGGCACTCTTTGGCTGCCCAGCCCCCATCATCCAATTCTCTCAAGTCCCACATACCCTTGGCGGCTCCGGTTCCAACTCCCTACTCTCTGACCTCTGATACTGTAACTGCATCTGCAAATCCCTCACTTCACCTCGCAATTCCTCATTAGTCATTCAACTCTCCAACAATTGGAACTTGTGTTCCACAACTTCCTTGTGAAGTTTATCAATGGACCACTGCAGCTCTTGAAGCGCAAAGGTCAATGCAATAATGGGTGAAGGTACAGGGGATGCAGGGGCTATGACTCTGGGAGGAGGCATGACCGCAGGAGGCGGTGAGGGAGGAGGTGGAGGGGATGGCATGGGTGGTGGAGGAGGTGGCAGAGGGGTTGGAATAGGAGGTGGTGGAGGAGGAGGTGGAGGAGGAGGTGGCAGAGGAGGAGCTGGTGTGAATGAGGAAACCGTTATCTGTGGTGTTGGCTCCGCAGTAGGTGGAGGGGATGACTCATGAGGAGGGATGTACAGTGGAGGAGGCAGAGGAGAGGATGGATCAGAGAGGAACAAGGGAGTATGCACTCTGGGGTCCAACCTCGGCTTTTTCGAGGGGCCTGCCTCATCAACATCATCTTCTGGCGTACCTTCCCTTGACCTTTTCTCCTACCTCGGACTTCTCTCATCCTTGGGATTCCACTCCCTAACCTTTCCCTTACCCTTCCTCTTGCTTGTACCATAACCTCTCTCATTGATACTGCATCCCACTCCTCTCTCACCACACCACACACATGCACCCAAGTCCAAATTGCCATCCCACTTCCTTAGGCATGTGTTGCCTCACTTCACACAGTGCTTGCATGGCTTTTCAGCCACTCGTCTATGATACCAGGGCATACGGTCATCTTCTTCACCCAACCTTGCCTTTTGATAGAACATGCCGTGGAAATCACCCTCATCATTCCTCATCTTAAGATGGGTGTACTGCAACAAGGAATCAGTAAAATCATAATTCCGAGACAACACTCTTACTCACCTTCGTACTTTTCAAATTTGCCCCTTCAACCCAGGGCTCTCACACATTGATGTGCTCTTGTTTGAGCAGTGCTTTGCTGCACTCAATGGTTGACGATGATGGGGATGGAACAGTGACAGGTTGGGCGGGTTCACCTCAAAGGTAGCTGGTGATTGGTGAGGGGTAGAGACCCATTAGCTTCTGCACATAGGCAGGGCTCATGTACGAGGGCTCCATTGCGATGACAAATGGTTATCACCCAAACTCCCTCACGACTTCTCTTATATGCACTCGCATTTCCGAACTCCAACAGGGCCACCATTCTAGAACTTCATTTCTGCGGCCTCGTGGGACTCAGCCGTAAGGGGGGGATACTGTTAGGAACCGTACACCGGCATGCCCGACTATTCATTTCAGCCCACTCAGCCCAACTACACCTTTACTTGCCTATTCAACTATTACACCCTCAGCCTACAGACTATATGCACCTCGTGAATCTGTCTTGGCATCACATGCTCCTGTCAATTTGCTCCACTCATTTACGTCAAACTCCATATGCTTGCATTTCCATTCTGTCTTCATTTACGTTTAATATCCTTTCATTTACATTCCGCTCCACTTTCATTTATTTGCAATTCCGTTCTGTCTCTTATATCTGATCTGCTATTACATTCCTTATAGGGTAACTCCATTGGGAATCGGGGTGACACATCGCCCCTCAATGTCACGGAGGAGATCAAGATTTGGACGTAGTATTTCCATTCTCGCTTTTCACGATCCTCGGCTTTCTTTTCTATTATAGGAATCTAGTTGACTCCTAGTAGATTTGAAAGTAGTATAAAGATCTTGTACATTCAGTAGTTCAGTCTTCAGTCAGATAATCAACTTTGATTTCAACTAATCCTTTCTTTCTGTCTCGCTATTCCGAAATTAGGGACCAGTGCAATCTGGTGGGTGCAACATACAAGTTGAAGCCGTGCCCTACTCTGAACCTTGCCATTGTTTACCTTTGGGAGATATTATGTTTAATTACGATTATGTTATTCCTTCACATCATAACATGTAAACCTAGTTGATATTCAGAGTGAAGAACTATCTACATACATTTGCTACTTATATAGGTTAAGAAGTGAGATGTGGAATCAGGGTGGCATAAGGAATGGAGAACAATAAGGTATGCAGAGCATGTGGAGGTATTGTCCACAATGATCAAGAATAGAATAAAGGAATGTAAATGAGAATAGAACAATGAAAATAGGATAATAGGAATGTGGCCAAGAATAGGATAATAGAAAGTGACTGAATATAAAACAATAGGGTCATGGCCGAGGATAAAACAATAGTAAAATGTCCTGAGGTAAAACAGGCCAAGAAATAAGAAGTAGATGGAGTGGGATTAATGGATAATGAATGAGGGGGGAGTGGATGATGGATAGGAATGGGGAATGTGGATGGTGAATGTGCCAAGCCAAGCCTGACATACCAAGTGACCTGCATGCAGTTTGGTCACTTGCACATGGAAATAGACTGATCGTTCGGTTGGCACTGCCGAGTTACCAGGTACTCAGTACATGTACTTGACAGACACACTCAAAAAAGATCCCCCACTGAAAAGAACTTGAACCTGGCACAGATGATAGGAGAAGCGGCTTCCAAAAAGATATATGATAGCCACCATGCTGACTCCCAAATCCCTGGTCATCAAAGTTGAGATCCAGACCACTGACATAGTTGAAGTCAAGTCAGGGCCAGCCCTCATGGACTGTGGGACCATGGGACAATTCATGAACCAAGCATACATAGAATGCCACCGACTCACCACCTGGAAGCTCCAGAGACCAATCCTGGTATACAATGTGGATGGATCCCCCAATGAGGCTAGGTCTATGTCAGGCACCAAGAATGCTGATGTTGCATGGGCCAAGTACCAATGCAAAACTACTGACTTCATGATGCTGGCAGGGAATTGGCCAAGTCCAGTAGACTGATTGGGGTGGCTTGGCTGCAATGTTCTCGTGCATTGCACCCTACTTTCCATGCGTGGCACTAATTTCAGAGAGAAGAGGGAACTTGTCAAGTACACAAACCGAGCATCGGTTCACTTAGTAGTACCGACCGAACATCAAATGTAAGTCTATACACAAGTGACCAAGTCATATACAAGTCACTTAGTATGTCGGCCTCAGCTTGGTACATTCATCATTTCACCTCCTACTCTATTCATCATCCACTCTTCCATCATTCATTATCCACTATTCCCAACCCATTTATTCCTTAATTCTTGGCCTGTTTTACCTCGGGATATTTTCTATTGTTTTATTCTCAGTCATGACCTTATTGTTTTATATTCGGTCACATTCTATTGTCTTATTCTTGTTTGCACTCTTATTATCTTATACCCGGCCATATCTCATTGCTCTATTTTTTTTTATATTCTTTGTTCTATTCTTGAGCATTGTGGACAATACTTCCACATGCTCTCCATACTTTATTCTTTTCTCCATGTCTTATGCCACCCTGATTCCACATCTCACTTCTTAACCTATATAAGTAAAACATGGATGTATATCAAGCCCGCAACACCGAGTACCGGCTCACTCGGGAATACCGACCAACCGGCCCTTACCCACATCATCTCGCACTACCGCGTGGCCTCGGCTCGGTACACCCAGTGCATCGTATGGACCACTCCTCTCATTCTATCCTCTTCATTGTTCTTTCACCCCCTATCCACTCCTTGACCCGTTTCCCCCGAACAACATGATGGTCACTCATTGTCCTGG
>QLPI01013757.1:0-17998 GCA_003314275.1 Chroogomphus rutilus | reverse complement strand
ATGGAGATGGCTGGCTTCGACCAGGCAGATGATGTGAGTCTTCCATAATATCCTCATATTAAAGGTGTGCATCTTACCCAGCTTTTTCGGTCGCCCCAAACGATCGTGACTTGCATTATTGATGCAGTTCACTCACAATTTCGCGCCGTATTGCCACTCCTATCTCAAACCCACCCTCCAGACACAGCTCTTCGCGACCTCCTTGCTTCTTCACAGACCCATTTCTTCACTGCCGTACTCTTGTTGACTCTGTCCCGTGAGTTCTTATCGTCTACCCCTTTGTTGACCCCTTTGACAGATCATTTGGCACTACAGTCGGCGCGTTGGTGTCGGCGCATGTGCGTACGCACGCAACGACACGAACACGACAAACGTGCCTTACGTGCATGCGCCGCCATGAACGTGCCGTACGCGCATGCGACAACACGAACGCAACAAATGCGCCAAACGCGCACGCGACAACACGAACACGACAAACGCGTCTTACGCGCACGCTACGCCATGAACGTGCCGTACGCGCATGCGACGACACGAACGCGACAAACGCGCACCTGCCGCCACGAACACGCACGCAACGCGACGAACGCGACGTACCCGCATGCGCCGCCACAAATGCGACGAATGCGCCGGGTCAATGTCTATCAGCCATAAGTCTATAAGATTATTGTCGTGAGCTGCAGTTTTTAGGACAGCAGCCAATTCTTGACATGTTGACACTGCATAACTACATTTATTGTAAATTTATGTAGGGAAATAATATACAAAGTTATTTGAATTAATATTAGGCAATGATTATACAACCTTGGCTTTTGAGAACAAATATATCTAATGTCAACATTTATATTTCATGATTTCAACCTTTTTTCAAGCTTGAGAGTTGACCTTGAAAAAAGCAGAATCCAACCCCTGACCAGGGTTCCAGATTAGGCTAAACTCCGGAATTTTAATCAAGGTTATTTTCAGCTCCGGCCTGAACGGTGGTGTATACAGTAGGGGACAAAACCGTTCAAGTATTTTGAACATTTGTGTTGTACTGTAAATAACGGGAGGATTACATAATCAAAAAAATATGATGTAATTAGTGGAGATAGCCCTGCTTCTGAACTTGTGGCCACAATCAAGATGATTATGTAACTCTTAATATTCATTGAGATATTAATTATTTAAAAAAATGAAGCCTTTGAACGGTTTTGTCCCTCACATTTTTTAAACAAGAAATGGTATATATCAGTACTTGGTAAAGCCCCCATTTGCTCTCATCACTGCCTGCACCCTTCTAGGCATGCTCTCAATTAATTTCTGACACACCTCTGGCTCTATCTTCTCCCATTCCACTCCAATCCTCTCTCATAGCTCATGCACTCCACTAGGGGGGTGTTCATAGTCAGAAAAGCACTTTTTGACAATAGTCCAGAGGTGTTCAATGGGGTTTAGGTCAGGGGACTGAGCTGGCCACTTCATGACCTCATAGCCATGGTCAGAAAACCACTCAGTGGCCTTCTTACACGTGTGCTTAGGGTCATTATCCTGTTGAAAAATAATGTCAGTAGAATCTTTACCATAATACTCCAGGCTAGCCTGAAGCTCATCATCCAAAATCTGCCTGTATAACTCTCCATCCATCCTTCTATCAAGTTTGGCAGTATAGCCAGGTTCTTCTCACAACATACAACCCCATACTATCACAGAACCTCCACTAAACTTCAGTATTCCCTCAACTAGCCTATTATTCAAAGGCTCTCCAGGATTTTTGTACACTCATCTCCTTCTATCTGACCCCAATCGATTGATTTGGGTCTTATCTGACCAGACAACACACTTCCAGTCCTCTAGAGTCCACTTCAGATGAGCTTCTGCAAACTCCCTCCTTGCCTTCCTATGCCTTACACTAAGAAGTGGCTTCTTTCTCTTTACAACTGCCTTCATCCCAGCCTTCTTCAGATTCCTCCTTACAGTCTTAGATGTCACTGATTCATTGAGAATATTTTTGAGCACCTAGGTACCCTAGGTTGCATTCTCAATCTTCCCTCTTTACATGAGCGATACGATATGGTAGATGTTGGAGGGGGTATCTTGGATGGATGACCACCAGTGGCCTTGGGTATATCAGGACAGTGTTTCCTGCAAATGGTAGAGTTAGAGCCAATAGAGACACCAAGGTCAGAGGAGATGTAGTGGCTAGAATGACCAGTTTTGAGCAATTAGATGAGAGAGTCAACTTTAGCAGCAGAGTGAGGCTTCATGGTTCTGAACAAGGGATGTTTGGCTTTGTTTGGACAGAAACAAACTATAAAAAGGTTCACACAATGTCACGTGACTTGTCATGTGATTTCCAGCCCTGTATATATAATTTATTATATTAATAACTGTGAGGGACAAAACCATTCAAATGCTTCATTTATTTGAATAATTAATACCTCAATGAATATTGAGAGGTACATAATCATCTTGATTGTGACCCTAAGTTCAGAATCAGGGCTATCTCCACTAATTATGTCATATTTTGATTATGTAATCCTCCTGTTATTTACAGTACAACACAAATGTTCAAAACACTTGAATGGTTTTGTCCCCTACTATATCTATCAACCACTTAAGTGATCCCCAACAGTCTACTTGGACAACATTCTCATCTACTCTGACAATAAGACCTCACACATTCAACACATCAGAGAAGTTTTGCGATGACTGTGAAAGCACAGTCTGTATGCTCACAAAGATAGGTGATTCTTTGTGGAATACCTCAGGTATATTTTTTCACCTGAGGGGCTTACTATGGCAGAAGACAAAGTCCAGTGCATTTTACAATGGCCCGAACTGTCAAGTACATGATACCAAGCCTGGTTCACTCAGTAGTAATGACCGAATGACCTTTACCATTTAATCTCACACACCAGTGACAAGCTATTCTTCACTAGTATGTGATCTCAGCTCAGTACATTCAGTTCATCATTTGGTCTACTTCCTTTATCCCATCCCTTCTACCCTTGTTATTCTTCTATTCCCAATCCTTACCTTTTCCTGTTTCCCCTCGGGACATTTTCTATTCACTAATTTTTCAGTCACAGCCCTATTGTTTTATGTTCAGTCATTTTCTATTGTTCTATTTTCACCCACATTCCTATTATTTTATTCTTGGCCATACAAATTTAATTGTTCTATTCTCGTCTACATTTTATTGTTCTATTCTTGATTATTGTGGATAATACTTCTACATGGTCACCATACCTTATTCTTTCTCCATGTCTTATGCCACCCCTGATTCCACATCTCACTTCTTAACCTACAGTAAATAAGTAGTACATGGATGTAGATATTTTCTTCATTTTGAATATTGACTTGGCTTATACCTTCTTATCTTCCCTCCTCCCATCTGAAGTCCCCTACTCAGGCCAACACCCTCAGCACTCTTCCAAGTATTCCTTCTGTCCTAAATCAGTGGCATGTACAGAAAGTAGGGTGCAATGCATGAGTACATTGAAGCCAAGCCACCCCAATTGGTCTGCCAGACTTGGACGATTCCTGCCAGCATCATGAAGTTAGTACTATTGCAATAGTACTCGGCCCATGTATTGTTGTCAAGTACACATACTGAGACCCGTTAATTTGGCAGTGCCGACCGAGCAACTATCCTATATCCATGTCCAAGTATCCACGCCGCATGCATGTCACTTGGTACACCGGTCTCGGCTCTGTACATCCACCACCCACACTCCTTGCCATTACCCCTTGCATACTCTACGCCACTCATCATCCATTAATCCCACTACACCTACTCTTCATCCTTCTATCTGCCTCACCTCGGGACTTCCTGTCCTTGTATTATCCTCGGCCATGGCCCCATTGTTTTATAGTTGGTCACTCCCTATTATCCTATCCTTGGCCACATTTCTATTATTCTATCCTTTATTGTTCTATCCCTGTTTACATTCCTTCATTCTAATTTTACTCGTTGTGGACAATAACTACATGCTCTGCATACCTTGTTGTCTCACATTCCTTATTCCACATGTTGCTCCTTAAACCTATATAAGTAGGGCATGCATGTACATATTTCCTCATTCTGGATATCAACTAGGCTTAGGCGCTTCTACCTTCTTCTCGTCTGTTAAGTCCTCTACTCGGGCCAGCATCATCGGCATCCTGCCAAGTACCCTGTCTGTTGCAAATCAGTGGCACGCATGGAAGAGTAGGGCGCAATGCTCGAGTACGTTGAAGCCAAAGCCACTACTCCTGGCCTGTAGGACTTGGCTGCTCCCGTCTGACATCTTGGCAGTCCCGAAGCTTGTCAGTTCCCGAAGCTTAACAATTATTGGCATTCTCAGTGCCTGACATAAACCTCAGAAGGTTAAGGATGTCCAGTCCTTCCTTGGCTTTGTGAACTTCTACAGACAGTTCATCAACAATTACTTGGCAATCACCATTCCCCTTACCAGAATAATGTGAAAAGGTTTACTATAGAACTTCACTGAGGAGTGTAGAGAAGTTTTTAATAAGCTTAAGATGCCATTTAATTTTGCAGCCATCCTAACTCATTGGGTTCGTAATGATCCTTTGATTGTAGAGACATATGCATCCGATTATGCCCTCACTGCCATTCTCTCTCAGTAAACCTCAGATGGAGAACTCCACCCTATAGCATTTCACTTGTGAACTTTCACCTCGTCCAAACTTAATTACAATGTTCATGACAAAGAGCTTCTCACTATCTTTGAAGCTTTCCAGCATTGGTGACACTACCTGGAAGGATCAGAAGACCTGGTTAACATCATCACAGATCACAAAAATTAGGAGTACTTCTGTACTACCAAACTGTTGACCAGATGACAAGCTAGGTAGTCTGAATACCTCTCCCAGTTTAACCTTATTATATAGTTTAGACCTGGATGGCTCAGCATAAAATCTGATTCACTTACTAGATGTTGGGACATCTACCTTAAGGAGGGGATGAGCAACTATGCCACTGTTAACCCCCAAAACCTTAGGCCAGTTTTTATACAACAGCAATTGGCATCATTCCTTTGAGCTACAAACATCACCCAACCTGTCTTAAGAGCAACCATGCTCATGGATACCAAATGAATCCTTGTCGATATTCATCAACACCTTGCCTCTGACCCCATAGCTCAGAAACAACTTGGATCCACATGGAAGACCAACCCAGATGGTTTACTACTCTTCAATGGATGAATCTATGTTCCCAAGGTTCAAGACTTATGCCTACAAGTCTTACAGTTCAAACACAACCACATTCTGTCAGGACACTTTGGAATTAATAAGACCTTAAACCTCATCAGATGAGACTTCAATTGGCCTAGTATCAGATCCTATATCAAGGACTATTGCAAATCCTGAACCACATGCATGCAAAGCAAACCTCAATAATACAAGCCCTATGGACTACTCAAGCAACTCCCTGTTCTGGAGAAATCTTAGAATTCAAGATCCATGGATTTTATTGAGCAACTTCCAGCATCCTTCAAATTCATGGCCATTCTAGTCATCGTTAACCACTTCTCAAAGCAAGGCATCTTCATTCCCACCACTGACACAATAACCTCACCAAAGCTTGTGGAACTCTTTGTTCTACATGTATTCTCCAAGCATGGCATACCCACTCATGTAACCTATGACTGAGGTTTAGAATTTGTATCACTTCTGGTGATCTCTCAGGATCCCAAGATATGAAACTGTACTACACTTCTGGCTACTACCCTGAAGGTAATGGACAGATTGAGTGTACTAATTAAACATTAGAATAGTACCTCCACATCTACTGTAACTACCAGCAAGACAACTGGGCCTCACTCCTCCCATTAGCAGAATTTGCCTACAACAATGCTCCCAGTGCCATTATGGGAGTGTCACCATTCTTTGTCAACAAGGGCTACCACCCCAACCTGACCAACCACCCTGAGTGACACCTTGCATTCTCATGAGCCCAAGACTTTATAATCAACCTGGATGAACTTTACCAAGAACTTCACCAAGCTATCATTGATGCCCAGTAAGCCTATCAAACCTTGGCTGACACCAAATGACTTCCTGCACCTGAGTTTGAGATTGGCAAGCTCATGTTCATCAAAGTGCAATTCTTTAGAACCACATGCCCTACCAAGAAGCTTGCCAAGAAGTTTGTAGGTCCTTTTGAAATCATAGCTCATCCTGGTACTCACTTAGTTACCTTGAAACTTCTAGATTACATGAAAGCAGTACATCCTGTCTTTTACATTTTGATGCTCAAACCAACCACCATCCCAACTCATATACAGCTGCCTCCACCTCCTGTCATAATCAATGGAGAACCAGAGTTCGAAGTCTCTGAGGTTTTGGACTCCAATATTGACAACAGATGCAAGGCTTGCAAGCTACTGTATTTGGTTGATGGGCAGGCTATGAAGGAACTGATGAGGAAACCTCATGGATCCTTGCAACCAAACTTGATCATACTTCTGAACTTGTTCAAGATTTTCACAAGTCTTATCTATCCAAGCCAGGACCTCTAGCTATCTTTTAAAAATCTTTGATTCTACCTTACTTGCTCATAGACACAATCCTAGGTCTCAAAACATCCCCCACATACCAAACAACTTGCATCAACTAATTCTTCTAACCTCCTTATATGTCAAGACCTTGATACCGAGCTCCGGTACACTCGGTAATACCGACCGACCACCCGTCCTCCACCCATATTATTCTCACTATCACATGGGCTCGGCTCGGTACATCCGGTACACTGTCTAGGCTTCTTCTTCTATCCTATCCATCTCGTCTTCCACTATCCTTCCATCCCTCCAACCATTCCCCCTGACAGCCACTCATTATCCTGGCCACTGCCTATTGTTTTATCTTCGGTTGTCCTCTATTGTTCTATTCTCGCCCACCACTTCATTATCTTATTCTCAGCCATACTCCATTATTCTAATCCCGCTTACATTCCTTATTCTATTTCTGATCACTGTGGACAATGCCTCTATGTAGTTTCTTCATACCTTATTGTTTCCATTCCTTATGCCACCCTGTTCCACATCTTGCTTCTTAACTATATAAGTAGCGGGATGTATGTAGATAGTTCCTCACTCAGAATATCAAATCGGTTCGCACCACTTTGTCCGTTTCCTATCTCTAAAGTCCTTCGCTCGAGCCGACGCTCTCGGCATCCTCATGAGACTCCTCCTACTATCCAAATTAGTGGCACGCATGGAACAGCAGGGCGCAATGCACAAGCATGTTGAAGCCTAGCCACTACAGAACAGTTTGCAGGACTTAACCGATATTTTGGCGTCACCAAATTCTGACATTATATGTTCCTGCATCCTCCCGACTGTGATATTGACTTCTCTCATCTTGCCCAGAAGCTGCCCCACAACTTCAGACAATCCCTGCACCCGGGCTGTGAGAGAGGAAATTAGGGAGATGCCAGAAGCTATCATAGTAGTCAGGGGAAGACAGGGCACCAAGACATTCATCCAAGCTCAGGACTCAGGAGGGGAGGAGAAAGAGGCAGGTGATAGCCCTAGTTGGCCAGGAGTAGGCAGCACCAAGGATCCCTGTGGAGAATCTACCTTGGTCTTCTTCAGCAGCCGATCTCCAACCTTGTTCTGACTCTTGCTTAACCAACCTTCACTTTCCTTACCCAGATCTGTACTAACAACCTCCTGTCTCACCTTACCCTTGTTGCAACCCTTTTTTTTTGCCAAAGTTCTTTGGGAACCCTGACCTCTCTGAACTATGCTACAACCAATACCTTGCAAAGACCACCAAATGCAAGTTCTGATGTCTGAGGTTTCTTCTTCCATTTTTACAAAGACATGTGCTGTCGTTTTTCTGATTGCACAAACATATCTCCTTGGACCACCTTGCTAGAGTCCATTTGAGCTCCCAGGTTTCATCTGGAAATGTTTTCTGATAAAGAACTGGATTCAGTATTCTCTCATCCATGGAATGAATAAACTGGATCCTGATGTGTTGACCACTTGCCAGCAAACTTTCAACCCATGGAGTATGCTTCTCACAATGCCTCTGCATCTGGTCAATTGCCATTGAGATTGTGGGATTGACCATAATGAAGACCATGCTCAAGTCGATGGAACCATTGACATGTGCCCTACCCAAGTTATGAGTAGTGGGGGCAATTTGATAGGCTTTATAGTTGGACAAATTGGCCATCGTTTGATGAAGATTGTCAGCCATCATGACCCCCCTTTTATAAAACTTTGCCAAAAATAAGCTCAGGTTCTGGTACCCAATTTTTTCACTACTATGGCCTTGTGGGACTCATCTATGAGGAGGGGATACTGTCATGACCACACAAAAGACATCTCTGTTCAAACATGAGGATGAGATTTCCTTTTCAGGAAAAGCGACACATTACACATGGGCACATTCTTGTTCTCCGGAAAGCCTGCTCACCCATCTACCTTCAAACCTTTATCAGTCCTCAGCTCCCCAATTGGAAACCACACCCTCTAACCAGACATCGTGTCCATCATTCACTGGTCAAAACTTTGCCCAACCCCTATTGATAAATGCCTTTTAATTTCCATCTCTTTACTTCACAAATCAACTCAACTCCACTTGCCAATTCTCGAAAAGGAAGTACATCAAGATCCTGCTTAAGATCTTATTCAGATCCTACAGTAACTTGGTCACCAAGTTCTCTTGGCCCCTTGTACTTTCGTTCCCTTGTTCTTTCGGTCAGAGATCCTTTCCCCATTTATATTCCCCTTGTTCTTGGTCACTAAGCTTAATGAAATTTGAATTACTTACCACTATATAACATGCATGTAAAGTAGAAGTTTGGTAGTCTGATAATCAACTTAGAATGTGACCAGGCAATCCTTGCTTGCTGTTAAATCTGCATGTCAGGCATTTAATATAATATTACTGGAAAGATTCAGTAGGTTTCTATAGGGTGGGTTGAGGTTCCAAGGACAAAGGGGGTCGAGGGTCATAGGTCGAGGATGAGGAAAATGGAAGGGATGGAGAGCAGATGATGAAGCGTGAGGAACCTATGCGAGAGACTAAGTCAGAAATGAGCCAGAACTAAGTCAAGAACTTAGGATGCAAATTAAGTCAATATTTGTACTGACGAATAGTGTAGTCAGCTAGGGGTTATATACATATAACCACTCCTTGTATTTTCTACTGTCCGGTCTAAAGACAAGGGGAGGGAGGAAATACAAGGGGTTAATAGAAAAGGGAGTTAGGTATGTGGTGATCCTTCGAGATGCCTACCATGAGGGTAGAACCTTGGTTATAGAATCACGGGAAATCAGGATTGCGGAACTTCAGGTTGTTAAGATGGAATTGTGGAAAGGTGGTTGGGGGACCATTCCTGATAATTGTGGTTGGATAAATCCCTGGAAAAGGTGTGGGTGGTTGCAGAACTGTAGTGGGTTTATTTGAGTAGTACGGGCCATAACAGTATCCTCCTACTAGGACCAAGCCCTTGAGGTCCTTCCTATGTCTATTCATGGTGAATTGAGCAGAGAAGGATGTGGGAATTTTCTTAGGCATTTTGGAATGTAATGGGCATTTTCTGAGTACACATAATTCACTGCCTCATAGAAAAGGGGGTCTCTACCTCTTTGGGTTCCCTCCTGCTTTTCCCCATGTCAGGTTTTGAACAAGAGCTCAAAGCAGAACTGTCAGAACAGACTCAGGCCCTTGAGGGTGAGTTTGCAGAAAGGGTGCATTGGTTGTAAGAGGAAGGGGAGAAGAAGAGGGAGGAAGCCTGGAAAGCTGAGGAGGCCCAGAAATCTAGGGAGGTCTGGAAGTTGGCAGAAGCTCAGCTGTTAAAGGAGGAGGAAGAAAAGAAGAAGGAGGAAGATTGGAAGGCAGAGGAAAGGAGGGTTGCAGAGGAAAAAAAAAAGGATAGCGGAGGAAAATGCCTGTGTAATTGAGCAGAAGAGTTTGGCCTTGGAGTGTGCTCTCCTAGAGAATAGGGAGGAAGATCACCAGGGAGATAAGCTACCTTGGCCCCCTCATTAGGATTTGGGGACAGGAAAGTCCCCCTAAAAACCACTAGCAAGGGTGATGATTCTTTGTTGGCTTACAGCACTTCTTTGATTCCAGATTCTGTTCCATCACCTGCTAGCGGTATTCTGGAGGGCAGAGAGGATATCCCTTTATCACCTGTGGTCAGACCCAGTACTTCTGCATGGGATGTGGAGAAGGAACATCAGGCTCATAAGAAGGAGCAGGGGCAGATTTCCAAGGCTCAAAAGTCTTTTGAGAACCAACTGGTTCATGAGGCATGGGCCGTTGGAAAGGAGGTGGGTCTTGGACCCTTTGAAACCAGTCATCAAGCACTGACTCAACAACAGCCTGATTTGTATCATCAGGCTTCCACTCCAGAGGTCCCCTTGTTATTGAGGGAGAAACCTTGCGATTATTGCCACAAGCAGGGAAGATAATGTGAGTGGACCACATGGGTCAAGACTTGCATTCATTGTCAGAATAGTAGGACAAGGTGTGAGATTGACAGGGTGTCAGTTGTTGGGGGAGTCTCCCAGAAAAAAATGGCCTTGAGAGGAAACAGAGATGCCCAAAGCATCTTCTTTGAAGAAGAAGAAGCTTGAGGTGGTGGTTCCTTTACCCCCAAAGGTTAGGTGTGCAGAGTTGGTGGCCATCATAGAGCAGATCCAGGATTGTCTAGTCCAGCTAGAGGCTTGACATATTCAAATTGTCGACCATCTTGATAACTTGGGGACAAGGCAAAGCAGGGGTCAGATGCTTCTGAAATGTGGAATGCTCTCATAACAGATGATTGGGGGCATAGGGATTGGAGGTCTCATGGTCATGGAAGTTTCTGGAGTCCTTGGGAGTGGATGCCTGTCAAGCGCCGGATTCTGACGGACTTCGGGACTGCCGAAGGGTGTTGTTGAAAAGGTTGGGCGGACTATGGCCAAGTCCTGCAGGCCAAGAGTAGTGGCGTTGGCTTCAACGTACTCGTGCGTTGCGCCCTACTTGCCGTGCGTGCCACTGTATTTGCAACAGACAGATACTCAGGGGGATGCTGAAGATGCCGGCCTGAGTCGAGGACTTAACAGAGAGGAAGAAGGTAGAAGGGCCTAAGCCTAGTCGATACCCAGAATGAGGAAGTAAGTACATGCATGTCCTACTTATATAGATTAAGAAGCGACATGTGGAATAAGGAATGTGGGACAACAAGGTATGCAGAACAATGTGGTTGTTGTCCACAGCGAACAAAATTAGAACAAGGAATGCAAAACGGGGATAGAACAATAAAAGGCAATATAATAGGATCGTGACTTGAAATGGAACAATAAGGAGTGGCCGGATATAAAACAATGGGTTCGCGTCCGAGGATAATACAAGGACGGGGAGTCCCGAGGTGAAACGAGCCGAGGAGTATGGATGGCGAATGTGCCGAGCCGGGACCGTCGCACCAAGTGTTATGCAGGCAACGCGGGCACTTGGTCGTGGATATGGGATGTTTGCTCGGTCGGCACTGCCGGCGGATGGGTCTCGGTACGTGGACTTGACAATGCCCTGGATACATGAGTCAGATAGGGAGGATTATATGCCCAAAGCAGGATGGTCTGCTAGGGTGGTGGATCTGGTACTAGGGTTAAGTAGGGAGGGAAAAGGCAAGGAGGTGGAAAAATCTGAAGGGGAGGCTCTGGTGCCAAAGCAGAAGAAGGGTTTATTCGATGAACCCAATCCTGCTGAATCCAATCTGGACTTGGATGATCCTATGTGGTTTGATACATAGCAAAAAAATAAAAAGTTGTTCATCGCTCAGTCTGTAGTGTCTTGTTTCAGAGTCATGAGTGTCATGTAAGGTCCTAGCTAGTGGTTGGCAAGTTCTTTCTGAGGGGGTGTTAGAAGTGTCTAAAGTTGGATTGAGTACCCTTGACTGTTTCTAAGTCGATACAGGTGTGGTTGTCAGTTGCTTTCCCCCTCTTTAGGGTAGACATCCCATTGTCTAACTAGGTTGTCTTCATGGTCAGGGTCATGGTGGTCATGGTGGTGAGGGTCACAGATTTGTTGCCCAGACAGCAGTGAGGCCTTCTGCAGAAATTTAGAAGGTGTCCTGCAATTCTCAAAAAGTCTACAGTTCAATCCATGTCAAAAGTTCAGTGATAGGTATTTAACAAGGTTATTAACAGATTCTAGTCTGGAAGGAAAAATCTACAGAGTTTTTTTACCATTTGTCTATAGAATGGAAGGGGGTCTGTGTCAGGCTTCAGTAATGCCGAGGGGTTGGGCAGATAACGGCCAAGTCCTGCAGGCCAGAAGTAGTGGCTTTGGCTTCAATGTACTCATGGGTTGTGCCCTACTCTCCATGCATGCCACTGATTTGCAACAGATGGGATACTCGGGAGGATGCTGATGATGCCGGCCCAAGTAGAGGACTTAACAGAGGAGGAGAAAGTAGAAGGGCCTAAGCCTAGTCAATACCCAGAATGAGGAAATATGTACATGCATGCCCTACTTATATAGGTTTAAGAAGCGACATGTGGAATAAGGAATGTGGGACAATAAGGTATGCAGAGCATGTGGGTATTGTCCACAATGAGTAAAATTAGAATGAAGAAATGTAAATGGGGATAGGACAATGGAAAATAGAATAATAGGAATCTGGCCAAGCATAGGATAATAGGGAGTGCCCGACTATAAAACAATGGTTGTGGCCAAGGATAAAACAAGGACAGGATTTCCCGGGGTGAGGCGGGTCGAGGAATAAAGGATGGATGTGGTAGGATTAAAAGATGGTGAAACGGCAGAGCAGATGAAGGAAAAGAAATGCGGATGATGGATGTGCCAAGCTGAGACAGGCGTACAAAGTGACTTGCATGTGGCGTGGGCACTTGTACGTGGATGTAGTCTGGCTGTCTGGTCGGTATTTCCGAATTACCAGACACTCGGTACATGTACTTGACAGTCTGCATTGGTCAGGGTTCCCTGAGCAGAATTTTTTGGAGGGTCATATTGAGCACTAAGCGGAAACTGCAGGTTTGGTAGTAAATTAGTTAGGACAGAGAATCTGAATGAAGTCTTACTCAATGCCCTGTCGATCAACAGATCATAGCAGGTGAGTGGATGGTGTCTAAGGGGCTGATTCCTCAGCTGTGGTGTCTGATGCATCAGTTGCCTTGGAGGTGCATTTTGAGACATAGATTCTATCACCTGGTCAAGGCAACCCATCAGGGGTCTGTGTCCATCTAAGGTTTGGCGGTTCGAGAGTGCTGAGATGGGGCATTGCTGTAGGGTTGGTTGGAAGGACTGGAAATATGTCAAAATGAATGGGTGCTGAATTCATGATGATACCTGATTGTAGAGATGGAACACAGAGTTGTCTTAATAGGAATCTAGTAGGCATTTCTTCAGATTCAGTGATGACTAAATTAGTAGTATCCTTAAAGGTCTTGAGGGTAATGAAGGTAGTAGGTCCAGTTTCTGAGGGCATGATCATAGGAAGTGAAAACACAGGAAGTAGTTTGATTCTGGATATACTGTCAGGCCTCAGGAATGCCAACCATGTGTGGGCTGAGTGCTATTACAATAGTGCTGGCTTCATGATGTTGGCAGGAATTGGCTAAGTTCTGGAGACTGATCTGGGTGGCTTGGCTTTAATGTACTCATGTGTTGCACCCTACTTTCCATGCATGCCACTGATTCCTGACAGAAGAAGTACCTGGGAGGGTGCTGAGGGTGCCAGCCCAAAGAAAGACTTCAAATGGGAGGAGAGGAGATAAGGAGGCTTATGCCAAGTTGATATCCAGAATGAAGAAGTATCTACATGCATGCACTACTTATATAGGTTAAGAAGTGAGATGTGGAATAAGAAATGGAGAACAATAAGGTATGCTGAGCATGTGAGGGGTATTGTCCACAATGATCAAGAATAGGATAATAGAGGTTGACCGACTATAAAACAATAGGGTCATGGCTGAGGATAAAACAATGACAAAATGTCCCGAAGTAAAAGGGGTCAAGGAATAGGAGTAGACAGAGTGGGTTTAGTGGATAATGAATGAAGAAGGAGTAGATGAGGGATGGTAAATGTGCCAAGCTGAGACCAAGGTGCCAAGTGACTTGTATGTGGCTTGGTCATGCCTACATGGACATAGACTGATTGCTTGGTCAGCAGTGCCAAGTTACCAGATACTTGGTATGTGTACCTGACAAACTGTGAAAGCATATAAGAGTTACCATTAGGGGTTTTGGGGGTAATTATTCATTGACATCGCCAATGGAAGAATCATACATCAACCCCACCTATGTATATAGTTCACTCCTCTTATCCTGTCCCCTCTATTCTACATTATTCTTTTGTTCCCCATCCTTTTCCTTACTGTCAAGTCCATGATACTGAGCTCCGGTTCATTTAGCAGTACCAACCAAATAACCCTTACCATTTAATCCCACATACCAGTGACAAGTCATTCCCTTACCAGTCCATGGTCTTGGCTTGGTACATTTGGCACATCATTTGGTTCACTCTCCCTACCCCATCCCCTCGATTCTTTATTATTCTTTCATCCCCCATCCTTTTCCTTACCCGTTTCCTTTTGGGACAATTGCTATTCACTTATTATTCGGTCACAGCCCTATTGTATTATGTTCAGTCAATTTTCCATTGTTCTATTCTCACCCACTCTCCCATTATTCTATTCTCGGCCATATCTCATTATTCTATTCTCGTTTACATTCCTTATTCTATTCTTGATCATTGTGAACAATACCTCTACATGATTCTTCATACCTTATTATTCTCCACTCCTTATGTCACCTTGTTCCATATCTCGCATCTTAACCTATATAAGTAGCAAATGTATAGATAGTTCTTCACTCTGAATATCAACTTGGTTTACATCTTCTTGTCTTCCCTTTTCCTGTCTGAAGTTGCTTACTTGGGCCAACACTCTCAGCACTTTCCCAGGTCTTCCTTCTGTCTAAATTAGTAGCATGCATGTGTCAGGGGATGACCTTCTCCGAAGCCTGATCCAAGTCCGAAGTGCCATTTCAAACTCCGATCAACTCCAAGGCTAAAACATCCAGAAACCACCGAGTGGAGACAGGAACGATCTTGAAGCATGATGACTAGAAACCCAGAGTAAACATCCGAGCCTCGACTTAGTACCAGGAAGTTGGCTCTACAAACTCCGATGTATTGATTTGTAACTAGTGCACAGACCACCCACATAAAGGGTATAAAAGGGGCTCACCAGCAGCGGGATCCTTAGACTTTCCTCTTTGGATTCCCCCTGCTTAGGTGAGGACTCCACATGTATTTAGGCAGTAGTAAAACAATTAAAACTTTTTGGATTCCCCCTGCTTAGCTCACCTCTGAGATATACCTCGGGACTGTAAGAGGGTTGCCCTAACAGCAGGAAAGTCTCCCCAATAAGGACCGGGAACCGTGCTACAACACAGTCATAGGTGGTTTTGGACTCAACCGAAGCGACTTGGAGAATACCAACTCCTACACGTACCTGACACCGGACTCCCCCTTCTCTATAGTTATAGCCACAGGTATCCCCACTAGTCTCACTTTTGACATGAACGCCGAGGAATGATTGCAAAGGTTAGAGCAAGAGCTGGTGGAAAACCGAACGGCAAATGCTACAATAAACGAAGCCCTTAGGGCAATCATGGCCAAGCTAAATGACCCAACGCACCAGGGGTTAAACCCCAAAAATTTAAAAGATGACCCAACTCCGAGTGCACGTTTTTCAGACACTCGGAGTACCGCGGCCTTGCAAGGAAACTCCAGAGTCAGGCCTGCATCCCCATCCGACTTCGATGGAGACAGAGAGAAAGGGAGAGCCTTCCTCAACTCCTGTAACATTTACTCGTAATCTGTGGAGATCAGTTTCCCAACAGCCAGTCTCAGATACATTGGGCTCTCTCCTACTTCAAGTCCAACAGAGCGGCCCACTTTGCAAACAAAATACTCCGAAGTGAGAGGACTGGACATCCACACTACTCGGACTGGAGAGCCTTCGAGTCAGACTTTGTACGAAATTTCTGCCCAAAGAATGAACAACTCTCTGCCCTCACACGACTAGAAGGGACGGCCTGGTACCAAGGCAAAGACTCCATAGAAGAATACATTGACCGGTTCGCAGAGCTGGTGGATCTTGCAGAATACCATGATGACAAGATGATCGTAATCAAGTTCCGCCGAGGCCTTGAACCAGGAATACAGACAAAGGTTGCACTCCTGGGGAGTGGAACTCCAAGTTTTGATGACCCCGAGGGATGGTATGAGGTGGCACAAAGGGTTGCATGGGACCAAGAGGCCAACAAAGCATTCACAGAGGCACATCGTAGCCAACTTCAGACCTCTGCCCGATCAAACGGTGTGCCTCCCAGATTAGTTTCCGGAGTTCCGAGGATGCCAGCACTATCCCCTCATTTCCCAGAAATACCCCGACGAACTTCTATGCCACCACCGAATGCACCAAAAGAAGCTCCGACCCCGATGGAAGTAGACTGGACCTGAGCAAAAGGTTCCATCCTAGGAGTTTGTCACCGATGCTGAAAACCTGGACACTATGCACGAGACTGCCCGTTGTCCTTTGATATCCAAACCATGAGTATGGAAGAAAAGTTGGAGCTACTTCCGGAACTTCTAGACCTTGTAGGGACATCAGAAGTGGTATTGATGGAAGTACCGAGAAACTCTGAGGAAGTAGAAGAGTGGAAAGAGAAAGAAAAAGAGGAAGAAGAGGGTTTTGGGGCCGGCAGTGGGTGAATCGTGTGCCCCTGCTGTCAGTACATAATAGGTTCTTGTATCTGGAAGAAGAATGTGAGGTGACCATTGCACCCTTCCTTCCAGAGGAGCAGCCATCCAAAGACGCACAAATATCAGAGGCTCCACCAAAACAATCTCAGATACGGCTCCGAAAATGGGAAAAACAACTTCCGAAGAGATATGTGGTTGCCACCACCCCAGGTCTGAAGTTGTTAGTGATCAAGGTGGAGATCCAAACAACGGACACAGCAGAACTCAAGTCGGGACCTGCTCTTGTGGATTGTGGGGCCACTGGACAATTCATGGACTGAGGATATGTAGAGCGACACCGTCTCACCACTCAGAAATTACAGAGACCTATTCCGGTCTACAATGTGGATGGATCGCTGAACGAGGCCGGAGCCATCAGGGAAGTCGTCGATGTGATCCTCCAAGTAGATGGACATATGGAACGTACCACATTTGCGATCACCAGCTTAGGAAAACAAGACCTTCTCCTGGGTTTTACCTGGCTGGAAGAACATAACCCCAAGATTGACTGGCAAACTCGGACTGTTAAAATGAGCTGGTGTCTGGCAAAATGTCTCACCTGCCAAGCCGAAATACGAGACAAAGGAAGGAAAGAATGAGTGTTGAAAAGGCAGATCGGAGAGTGTAGAATCGGCCCATTTCCGAAGCTCCTAGAAGAGGATGGTCCAGAGGAAGGAAGTGCGGAAACAGGTGGGGGGAGTGAGGAAGAGAAAGATCCGCTGGATGAGCTAGAACCTGGGGACAGAATAATGTGTGTGATGCTCCCACCAGAGGAAGAACATGTCCGAGTTGCACAGACTACCTCCCAGAGGTTGGCAGAGGCTCATTACAAAAACGTCCGAATAGAGGCGGAAATCCCCGAATATCTCTGAGATTTCGAGAGCATCTTTGCCAAAGAATCCTTCGATGAGCTTCCAGATAGGAAGATTTGGGACCATGCCATTGAGCTCAAATTAGGGTCCAGTCCGGCCAACTGCAAAGTGTATCCCATGTCCCCATTAGAACAGACCGAGCTGGATGCCTTCATTCAAGAAAACCTTCGGACTGGATGAATCCAACCTTCTAAATCCCCGATGGCATCTCCGGTCTTCTTCATCAAAAAGAAAGAAGGATCCCTCCGGCTCATCCAGGACTACCGAAA
Source organism: Chroogomphus rutilus (assembly GCA_003314275.1). Classification (NCBI taxonomy): domain Eukaryota; kingdom Fungi; phylum Basidiomycota; class Agaricomycetes; order Boletales; family Gomphidiaceae; genus Chroogomphus; species Chroogomphus rutilus. The sequence continues at coordinate 95 of QLPI01013757.1, read as the reverse complement.
GTTGAATGCAATGACAGTAAAACACCGGTACCGACTCCCTCTCATTCCAGAATTAGTGAATCAGCTCAGAGGAGCCAAATATTTCACAAAATTGG
>QLPI01013753.1:0-15938 GCA_003314275.1 Chroogomphus rutilus | reverse complement strand
TTCTGCATAGTTCCCATCGGTAAGGGGAGCGAATGTTGGATCACGGTCTTCAGACATAACAGGGGTAATTCGGATGAAGTATGGTTTTGCGGTTTTCAAGAAGGTGATTAAGAGGATGAGTCAGTACACTTGAGTCATCCAATATGGGTGTGGTCGAATTATGTTGAATTTCCCCTGAAGCACGCACTACGAAATGCGGGTGATGGTTATAATTTGACGAGGAAAATTTTAGCTACAGTGCTACTTATGTAATGCAGACACGTCACATGGAATGTTGTGGTGCGAACTCGCAATATTCCCAACACCACAATAGTGGAATATGTTAATACAGGTGTGAGTGCGATAGATAGTACCTATATAGTTATCCCCGCTGGGTCTGCAGCCTTGAATGACGATGAGTAGTGCTTTGACCCAATGCGGTTTGACGTCACGTGAGTGCGTCGAGTAGATATCAAATATAAGTGCGGGGGGTTTTCGGTATGAGAGACTGGTAGTATTTGTTGTAGCTACTTTCTCTTTATACAAGTAAATCATGTAACTAAAATATGATCTGTAATTAACGGATTTTGTGGAGCATATGCAGGGTCAGCCCACTGTAGGCTGCCCCGATGGAATCTTCATAGAGATATGACACCTGTCAGTGGTGCCATTTAAATAGAATGACTTCTCCCTTTGTTCCCTTCCTGTCTGTAACATTTATCGCCTCTCTGGGCTGTGTCTCGTGTCTCATTCTCCTGTTTCTCAGTCATCTGTCCTCGGTGACTGCATATATGCATCCCAGTTCCCTCAGTTCTTGTTCCTTTACATGTGAGTCTCTTCCCCTATGTTCCTTCTATCTTCTCCTGTCTGTTTTCCCTCTGTCCCCTACTGTATTCCATATATTTCGGCTCCTCTGGCCCCTATGTCCCCTGGTCATCTGGGCGCTTAGCATCTAAGTCGCCGCCGGTTTGAGTCTCTCGCACGGTAACTACTAGTAAGTCCATGTTCTGTACTACTTTCCACTGCATGCTCACTAATACCTATCTTGTACACTTCTTTACACTATTCTTTCCATGTTATACAATCAAAATATGTGTCCAATGTGTTTTTGTCCTTTTCTCATCCCTCACTCCCTTCTCCCCATTCCTTCCACCGTTCGTCACAACAGAAGGCAGGGTCATACACATTTTGAACTATGCCGGGCAGGGTGCCTAGGTGGCTGGATGGCGCTGGATGGGTCGGTTGGGAGGACGGCGCAGCATTAGTGAAACCTGACAGGTGGTTCTTTTGCGGCTTAGCAATGGTATTTGACTCCGACATTTTGTCCTCCTGTACTTCCGGCAATGGAGGTTCATCCTTGCCATTAGTCGTTCGAAGCAGTGTTAGAGCACAGTGACCTTCCGTTAAAAATCCATGAAGTGGATGAGATCGATGCTGAAGAGGGGTAGACGTAGACAATGGACCTGAACCATGATTCAAGGCCGAAATTTCTCGACATTGCCCTCAGTATCAAGGCGCGGTTTCTTCCTTGGCGGTTCGACCAGGCGATGAATGGCTGCAAGTTCAGCATCTTTACGCTGTTTTTCAGTGGCATCTTCAGGAAGTTCGCTGATGTTGGGGGTGTCAGTCGGGCTGCGGGCACGCTTGCCTAGGGTAGGCTGTCCAGGGGAGGGGTTCGGCAGAGTTGGGTCACTGATGAACCGTATCGGTAATGGCAGAACCAGGGGGTTGACCCTGCAGGATCATAAAAATCAACATAGCACAGACTAACAGGCAACCTTACATACCTAGTAACCTGATTGGTTCCCTCAATTGTTTCCAGAGCTTTGTCCTGCTCTGGATTCTCCCCAACTTCATAGCACAATGTGTCACCATCTTTTCAGTTCACCAGAGTCTTCACAGGTGCTACTGGCGATTTTGATCCCCGTGTGGACAAATGCCATCTTACGCAAGGTATTTCCTGATGGCTTCTTACGTATCGTTGGTTAAGAAATGATTGTGACAGACCTTAAGATTAAATACTTTACTGGATATAACTAGTGTAATAACAAATTAATCAAATGTCAATAGCCTACTATGTCCAATATTCTTACTCCAGTACAACACATGTCAAATAATTGCCATACAAATACTAGGGTCTGTTTACTGATACTTCATATAGTTTGTCTGCCATCATCTGTCGAATACATATGGACCTCCAAGAGAAGCATCACAACCCAATCGCAGCACTCATTCCTCTTCCCGTCCTGTGGGCAGCTTCCATGCGGCTACACGACGGATGCATGATGCCATCACGAATTCGGTGACCTCAGCCTCACTCAGTCAATTGAAACTGGAATTCCCTGATGAAACGAAATCGAGCTCCAGGATCTCCCTGCTTCCAATACAGGATTGAACTCGATGAGTATCCATGGGCCGGCATGAGTTTGAGAGAGTTGGAAAGCCTGCCTCCTGGAGCAAGACAATTTGGGCAAGCATTATTTTCTTTGTTTTCAGTTCCGATGTCTGGTATGTTTTTCGTATAATAGACTCACTTATTTTAAGACTGACAGGAGAGCCAAAAGTCATGCCTTCTTTCTCGTATATTCTGCCATAGAACAGCTCTGATATAATGTGGCCATGGATGATTTGAATGCAATATACATTTTGTTCCTTTTCATTTGGGAGCTCACATTGTGGAAGAGAAAATATCTAATTCATCAGTGTTTGGCCTGGTTTCATGAAATCGGTTCACTAGGTAAGTTTCGTACTAATTGTGCTAATGTTCGCTGACCAGAATTTCTAGAAAATCGTTGCATCGAAAATCAACGTGATGCGACCACTATGATGCAACTGTGCAACTGTTATTTGGCTTACTCCATCCGACATCCATCGAGAATTACCAGGGCAAGGTGAGTTGAAGTGACTAGTGAACACAGGTGCATATACGGCCATGGCTACGGATTGAGTGCCACTGGTTTGTTGGTAACAAACGGTTCAAGCTTTTGGCAACATCTGGTGTGCCACGGGGAAGTTAGAGTGAGGAGTCGATCCATGTTGAGGGAATCCAACTGTGAATTAATCTAACAGTCTGTTCCCGAAGGAGGTTCAAGATTCTGAGGTTGAAAATTGCAGTTCAGAAACGATGGGGAAGATTTGCTGTTCGCTTTCAGGTTATTTCAAGTACTTGTTATCATGTATGATAAAATGATCAAGTAACTACACTAAAGTAATATAGACCACTGCAATACATGAACTGCAGGGAAAACCCTGAATATAACACAGAAAACACTTTGGGCCTTGAATATTCTTGGGCGCCATTAATTGACAGAGGATAGGGATAATTACATGAAATCACACACACAATGATAAAGTGCAGTGTAGAGAAATCACTAGAAAATGAACTAGAAAATATCGTAATATTTGTCCTTGTGTGTGGGAAGTTAAGACCATCTGGGGCATGTGTCCTCTACTTTGGGTGCTTCCGGTCATTCCCATGACGAGTGGATTGCAGGGCTCAGATGGACGAAAGGTAAGTAGTGAAATATTGTGTATAAATGTTACACGGGCTCAATAGAACACTTTTGTCTCAATTGCATTGCCTCAAAAGCGATCCCTCGGCTCGATGCTGCAGAAACAGCTCAGTGCCTTCGAGCCGTGTTTCGACACCATTCCGACCATGGATTTGACAAGTCAAGTCTATTAGGGACTGAATCATTCGGACATCTTCCTCCTCCGCAAGGCACAGGTGAGAGACTAGTACGCAAGGTGCTTGACGACGGGAACGATGAACTAGAAAAGCATAGAATAAGTTTGTAGGTGAATGCGAGACTCTGCGTCAACGCGTCGTACCACAAGGGCGAAAGAAAAAGGAAAACCGACGTTAGATAACCAACAGCTGATCAAAACACAGTAACCGACAGCAGATACAATGTGATAGCCGATAGCCGATAAAACACGATAACCCACGGTAGATAGAACACGATAACCGATAGCAGATAAAAAAACGCGATAAACGTGATGAAACACTAATAAACGCCGGTGATCTAACGTCACAGCCACAACACAACAGGGCGGCCAACTACCGGGCACCGGCCCAACCAGATCCGGGGACCCGGCGGGTGATACCTAGTCCGATTGTATATATATATAAAAGGTACCCGGGCCTGGCGGGATGTGCAGGGCGGGCCAAGTCTCCGGGTGTGTCATCAGCGCTCCTTGCCATATAATAGCACAGTCTCCGACGGAAAAACTCAACAACTCCTTGTCAGGACACAGACTCCTAGGAGAATGTCAGGAGTCAATCTCTCCACTCATCTTCCTCTCAAGCATTCATTTCTTGAGAAAATATATGATCGTTAATGTCTGATCGATTGCTATGACAGACCTCCCCACCGTGGCCTCCTTGACAGCTTTATCATCATGATATTGAATTTGGTTCTTTCATCTCGTTGCAACCGCGTCATTTGTCTCCGTCCACTCAGAGAGTGTTGTCAGATATGAAGGAGGCCTTTTGTCGCTGCCTTCAATGCAAGACCACATGGCATTCGAGCGCAGTATGGCTTTGCATTTGCGTGACCATTGAGGCCATCTCCCAACTGTTTTTTCGGTGAATTTGATATCGGTCATAGTGTTCAGATGGACTTATAGTTTCTTCATTCTTTTTAGAGCGTAGACGGGATGCCCATACCTGATGAAGTCTGTACAGCTCAGTTGATGTTGGTAAACCACTCAGATTAGTATCTACCTGTACAGGATTAGCTGTACGACACAATATGTAAGTTAAATGAATAAATGAGAACGAAGTGTGTCTCACCTCAGTCGATGTGGGTAAACCACTGAAGAATGAAAACCTTTCTACAGCCACTCTTATAGGGATGGGGACTGTGGACCAAAGGTATGGAAATGTTAAATATAGCAACAACAGGAAAAATAGTGAATGTGGACTTATTCCACTTCAACATATACAGCGTAAGTCTTTAGTGCGAGAGGTAAAGGGCTGTAGCCGTGTAGGGTAGGGCGTCTTGATACATGATGTTGTCAGGTATGTAAATGATGGGAAAAGCTATCTTCCAAGTGACGACGTCGTCACTGCTCCGGTGATAGCTCTGAGTGACGAGGAATACATTATTCACAACACGTATTCCTAAGGATTGTATCGCGGTGGCAACAGGTCATACACTTTGTGGTAAGTTGATAACTCTGTGCATATCTGACAAAACAACGACAGTTGCATCATTTCAATCATTAAGTGACTCTGTGCCAGAAATACAATCTTAGTTGGTTGTACCCAGTCGACCGACCATGAATCTTATAAAGCTCGTACATTCTATCCTTGTCTTTCAACCTCTAATTCCAACGCACAATCCAGTCTTTCTCAACCTTCACTTGCAGAATGTCCTCTAATCAATTCTTTGTCCAGGAAGTAACAGATAAGTGAGTAGCCTAAATTGTTGGGTTTCGAGGAAATTGATTATCCGGACAGCTTCGATTTTGTCTATGTCAACAATGCTGCCCTTGGTAAGTCCAGGAGTCATTTCAGGTGAACCTTTGTTGTCGTCTAACCGTTTCAAATAGCCCTGCTCGTTTATGACACATTTCTCACGTTCCCATATGAATGGAAGTACATCTGGAAGAAAAAGTTTAAATTGGGATCAGTCCTCTACCTATTGACTCGCTATTTAGTGATTGTCATCTACATGATGTTCCCAATATTAAACAGTCTCCCAAATAAAGATATCAAGGCGAGTAGTCTTATGTTATGGATTGCAAAGAATTTACATTCATGCGGCTCTAGTAAGAGATTTATGATGTTTAACACAGGGCCTAACGTCGTAACAGTATATGTAATGACTTCGATCACATTGTTGATGGTTTATCTATTCTAGCCCTTACAGGAATACAAGGTGCCAAAGGCTCTAATTTCTTACCCAACAATTTATCTATTCATTCTATCAGGGCTTTTGATGGCACGGACATATGCAGTTTCTAAGCGTAGGAATATGACTGTTTTGGTGCTTGGACTTTTGTTTGTTGTGGATGTTGGGTGTGCAGGGGTATGTATTATATGCTCTCACTTTGTCATGACCAGTAAATTTTGTACCGCATTGCATAGTTTGCAACAACAGTAGAGAGCTGTAAACCGACTGATCTGGTCCACAACCAGCTTGCCATGTGAGTTATGTTTGGTTTTATTCCTTCACATATTTATTCACAAATGTTCAGACATGAGGTTTCACTTGGATTCACTTCTGTTTTACTGCTTATGCATTCTCTAGTTGAATTTATTGACGATGTATTTCTCATCCTTTTTGAAATGGCAGTCATGGCAGTCATCCTTTCCAATTCCCTGGAAAACTTGATAGAGTTGAGAAAGTTCAGAGCATTCCACACACAGTCATTGACTCAGGTATGTTGGAACGAGGGGCGGAAGGAGCGGGAAAGGGGAGAGGGGGATAGCGGTAGAGCGGGATAGAGAGAGGCCGGTAGCAGGAACAGACGGGTAGAACGGCCGAGAGACGTGGAGAAGGAGGAACCGGTATGCAAAGGGATTTAGTAACGACTCATAGACATAGGACAAATACGACTTACGCAATGTCGCAAGCTATAACGGACGAACGATATCATATACATGTTAAACGCGAATATAACCGGAGGAACAGAGGGGACACAGGGACGGAACCAGGGGGCGAGATGCGAAGAGGAAGGACAGGGTTAGCAGAAGAAAGAGATTGCAACGACTACAAGAGTGGACTTACACGATATAGGATGACACACGGCCACCCCGGGACGCATATAGGTAACCTACGAGGGAGACATGACGAGAGTTAAGAGGGGTTTTCCGATTGGTATAGGATCTAGGAAAGGACACTTACATCGAGAACGAAGATTTGAGTACACAGCATAATTTAGTAGCTAGCGCGATCGATGACGTGGAAGGGGGGATCACAAAGCAGGGCGGCGACCCTGCACCCGGATCTAGAATGCCGCCGGTGCATTAGGAAAGGACTATTTCAAAAATACTTTGATTCATTTACATATAAAACTAGGTAGATACATCGTTGTACACCAGTTCTATACTCACCAAATTCTCTATCAATTGTTGGACTCGACGCTCGCGTATATTCAAGTTCTCGAAGTCATATTTGTTATCACCCTCTCATCGAACGCCCGGACACGCCGGGATACTATCTTTAGGTGTAGTAAACGTTAACTACACTATCTATTCATATACTCTTCACCGCGTCGAGCATCCAATAGGCCAAACCATCTATTCCGCCGACTACGCGCCATCTCCCTGGACCAGCGTCTAAGACCCTCGATACAGGCCGGCCATATAACCGCATACACTGTTGTGACGAGGGGTAGAAGGAGCAAGGAGAGAAGAACGGACTTACACGATGGAATATGACACACGATCGCACCGGGACGTATATACGCGGTATCTGAAGGGAGAGAATGGCGAAATATGAAGGAATTCCGATCGAGGTAGGATCCAGGGTAGATACTCACCAAGGACAATAAAGATGGCGTGGTACAGCATAGTTCAGTACGAGGACGTGGTCGATGACGTGGAAGGGGAATCAGAAATCAGGGCGGCGACCCTGCATCCGGATCTATAACGCCGGCGCCGCATTAGGAAAACTTTATTTTTCATGTCATATTTCACTTAGATATAAAAACTAGATAGTTACTAGAATACAAAACAACTTTTCAGTCCCATTCTTTCCTCTATCAACCGAGGCTTCAACCCAACATATATTCAAACTAATATACACGCAGTTACCACACAATATAAACAAAACAAATATACAAAATAAATATCAAAGAAAACTCATACAGTAACAATTCCATTCCCCCGAGCTTTTAATTATTAAGGTATTGGTTGAGCAAAGTAGGTACCCCAGTGTTATAGTTTATCAAGGCTAATTATTATAAAGCTGTGCTACAATACGGGTATCTGGTTCATGAATCTATTTTCCAAACTGCATCTAATTCACATTTAGATTTGTGCTTACGATAACACTAACAGATTTCATCTTACACAAGGTATTTTCCTGATTGCCTCTTACGTATCATTGGTTAAGCAATAATTATGACAGACCTTAAGAGTAAATACTTTACCGGACATAACCAGTGTGAATAACAAATTAATCAAATGTCAATAGCCTACTATTTCCCATATTCTTACTCCACTACAAAACATGTCAGATACTTGCCATACAAATACTAGGGTCCCTTTACTGATACTTCATATAGTTTGTCTGTCATTATCATCTGTCGCACTCATCTGAACCTCCAAGAGAAGCATTCACATCCCAATGGCAGCACATCCTCTTCATCAGGGCAGCGTCCATGCAGCTACGCGACGGATGCACGATGCCATTATGGATGAATTCGGTGACCGGAGCCTCATCGAGTCAGTTGAAACTGGAATGTCCTCATCCAACGAAAACAAGCTCCAGGATTTCGCCGCATGGAGTACAGATCGGATTGACCTCGATGAATATCCATGGGCCTGCAGGAGTTTGGGAGATTTGGAGAACACAGCTCCTGGAGCATGACATAATTTGGGTTAGCATAATTTTCTTTGTTTTCAGTTCTGGTGGGTTGTTACAGTTCTGTGTGATGATTCAATGTTGTTTTGCAGATGCGGTTGATGAAGGGCAGAGATAGATTTGAGAGTCGATGTCCGTTCATACATAGGTTAAAATGAGCGGCATGATAGCATTAACTGCGAAATCAGGATGCTATCTTAAACATATTTATCATTGTGTTGACTAATTATTTTTTGATCCTTGTTTATACTGCAATTACTGTAATTTATACTAAAGACCACACCTATTTGTTATTGTAATCTGAATAGTTATCTTAGTTGTTGTAAGCAACAGTCTCTATATAAAATACCTCAACAGTGATTGATTTAAATACATATGAGTGAGATCATAAATGGACCACAAATAGGACCATCTCAGCTCAGTTGTTACAAGTACTATGGTAAATATGGAGAGTGTGCTCGAAACAATGAGTATGGAGGGTGAACTTGGACAATAACCTTGACTGTGCAGTCAGTGGACTTGTTACGATGTAGATGCGTCCAGGTACGCTTTACTCATTTAAGTTTTCTTCTATAGGCAGAGAGGTGTTCGGCGTTTTCAAACTTGGCCAATCTGATCATGTGACTTTTGCAACATGACAAGTCGAAAGTTCGCGAGGAATGTCAACACACTATCGCTGTAGAATCACCTGAACGAGTTACCCGTCATGCTTCGAAACTTCCCGTCTCGCGTAACCGAGGAGAAGGCCTAACCAAGTCCGAACTAACTTGCTACGACCACCTTTGCGAGGCCCGTGGCCGAACCAAGCCAGTCCTCAAAAGAGCCCGAGATACCGAGGAAAAGATGTCATCAACCTCGGTGATTACTGTTTTGCCCCTTACAGGAATACAAGGTAACAATGGTTCTGATTTCCCACCTGATATTTTATCTATCTATTTTACCAGAGTTGTTGATGGCACAGGCATATGCAGTTTCCAAGGTAGAGGAAACGACTATTCTAGTGCTTGGTCTTTCGTTGATTGCCAGTGTCAGGTGTATGGTGGGATGTATTACATGTCATCACTTTGTCATGACCAATAAAAATTGTACTGCACCCCAGAGGTTGCAACAATAGCAACCAATTGTGCACCAACGGATATGGATCTGAAAATGCTGGTATTGTGAGTTATGTTGGTTGTATTCCTTCACATCATTTCAGAAGTGAGGCTTCCCTTGATTCAGGTCTGTTTTACTGCTTATGCATTGTCGAATGTCCACTATTCACTATGTATTGCTCATCCTTGTCGACACAGCACAGTCATTGACTCAAGTATTGGTTGAGCAAAGTAGGTACCCCAGTGTTATAGTTTATTGAGGCTAATTATTATAAAGCTGTGCTACAGTATGGGACAAGCAAACTCAACCAAAAATTTCGACCCAATTTTCTGGCAAAATCAACTCATTGAAATTGATAATAGACCATTAAATGAAGTATCTAACATCAAAATAAAGTCATTGTAATGAGCCAATTTCTTTCTAAAATTATTTTTATTTTGGACATATCAAAATTTTGGCCACACCCCAAAAAAAAACCAAAAATATGGAAAAAATGTGCAATGAATAGCTATGATTGAGTAGTGTATGATTCTGGTAAACTTGTGAAAAAATAACTATATACCAACTCATAAACAAATAAATACAAATACAGAACAATCATTACCTGGCCTTGAAAAACTGCATAATGCCAGCTGGCCGCTGTCCAAAACACAAACAAAACATTACTGGACTATGAAATCAGAATAAGGATCAGGTTATTGAAGCAGATGAACATATAGAGTGTCCAACAACACCTACAGATTATGAATCTGACAGGGAATTGCTAACTTCTGTGAACATTTTTTACAACCATGCCCTGGGTGGAATGAATTTTGGTTTAGAGGGAGAGGAGACTGAGAGTGAAGGAGCCTCTGAAGCACACAATTATGAATATGAGAACTCAGAAGAGGATCCATATTCAGAATGGGAGAAGGATGATCTTCAAGAAAGGCTCTTTGATTTTGCTGTCAACCAGGGAGATGACTTAAAGGATGAAGATTGGATGCCACCTCAGTTGAGGGAAAAAAGCAGTGAGAAGGCAATGGTATGTTCACATTGATCCCTGATTGTAAATTAAAAAAGCCTTTGAGATGAATAAATCTGATGGAGGCAAGCAACACAAACAGAAAGATACCATAATTCCCCAATCTAATCCAAACCCTTTATTCCAAGGCCAGGTACAAAAAATGACCACAGTGAATGGGGAACCAAAGGAACTCAAAATAGTTCTTGAAGAAAGGGGTTTTGATGTTCAAGGCAAAAAAGCAAAGTGCAAACCTGTTTGCCCAGCTAACAACACAAACTGCTGCATAGCTCACATCCTCACTCACTAAGATGATTTTACAAATCAAATTTCTCAACTGGAGGCACTTATTCACAATGCATGAATGTATCTTCTTGCCTAAATTTGATTGTTAGATGAACCCTATTGAAATGGCAAGTATTTATTTTATTACTTTCTTGCATTATTTTATGAAACTAAAATATGACAATAGTACTGGGGATGGGCAAAATTCCATTATTGAGAAATTCCAAAGAAGACATTTGAGGATGCAGAGACAGTGGCAAAAGAATACCTTGACGCATCCTCAGCTAATGTGATATGGTGGTTTATAAATTGTTGTTGGTGATTTATGGCTGCATATCACAAGGGACTTACTGGGAATGCAGCTGCTTGGGCTGTTAGAAAGCAAACCAAGCATTGCATAGTTACTGAACAAGCTATGATGTCAATTGAAGCTAGACTTAACTAAAATTTACATCATGACAATGAGATTTGGGGTGAAAAATTGTACTGAAAAGGCCCAAAAATTTGGCCACATTTAAAACTCATTGGAAAAACTTCGGAACATGTTTTTTGGATGTATTTTGACATTCTGAATCTGAATCTAACATTAGTTTGGCACAAAAAATTCCCAATCACTCAAAACCAAAATGGTTGAGTTTGCTTGTCCCATACTGTATGATACGGGTGTCTGGTTCATGAATCTAATTTCCAAATTGCATCTAATCCACATTTAGATTTGTGCTTACGACAACACTAACAACTGCCATCTTACGCAAGGTATTCCCTGATGGCCTCTTACGTATTGTTGGTTAAGCAATGATTGTGACAGACCTTAAGAGTAAATACTTTACTGGATATAACTGGTGTAATAACAAATCAATCAAATGTCAATACCCTACTATTTCCAATATTCTTATTCCTGTAAAAAACGTGTCAGATCCTTGCCATACAAGTACTATCCGTTTACTGATACTTCATATAGTTTGTCGGCCATTATCATCTGTCGAATACATATGGAACTCCAAGAGAAGCATTCACATCCCAATCGCAGCACTCATTCCTCTTCCCGTCCTGTGGGCAGCTTCAATGGAGCTACACGACGGATGCATGATGCCATGGATGAATTTGGTGACCGGAGACTCACCGAGTCAATGAAACTGGAATTCCCTGATCGAACGAAATTGAGCTCCAGGATTTCCCTGCTTCCAATACAGGATTGACCTTGATGAATATCCATGGGCCGGCAGGAGTTTGGGAGAGTTGGAATACATGCCTCCTGGAGCATGACAATTTGAGTAGCATTATTTTGTTTGTTTTCAGTTCTGGTGCCTGCTATGTCTTTTGTATACTAGACTCACTTATCCTAAGACTGACAGGAGAACCAAAAGTCATGAATATCATTTATCGCATGCCTTCTTTCTTGTATATTCTGCCATAGAACGGTTCTGATATAATGCGGTCATGGATGATTTGAATACAATTTACATTTTGTTCCTTTTCATTTAGGAACTGACGTTGTCCAAGAGAAAATATCTAATTCATCAGCGTTTGGCGTGGTTTCAAAAAATCGGTTCACTAGGAAAATGTAAGTTTCGTACTAATTGTGCTACTGTTCGCTGACCATAAGTTCTAAAAAATTGTTGCATCGAAAATCAACGTGATGCGACCACCATGATGCAACTGTCGTTTTGGCTTACTGCATCTACATCCATCGAGAATTACCAGTGCAAGGTGAGTTGAAGTGACTGGTGAACACAGGTGCATATACGGCCATGGCTACGAATTGAATGTCACTGGTTTGTTGGCAACAAACGGTTCAAGCTTCTCGCAACATCTGATGTGCCACGGGGAGGTCAGGGTGAGGAGTCAATACACGTTGAGGGAGTCCAACTGTGAATTCATCTAACAGTCTGTTCCCGAAGGAGGTTCAAGATTTTGAGGTTGGAAATTGCAGTTCAGAAACGATGTGGAAGATTTGCTGTTCACTGTCAGGTTATTTCAAGTACTTGTTATCATGTATGATCAAAAGATCAAGTAGCTACACTAATACACCCTGAATATAACACAGAAAACACTCTGGACCTTGAATATTCTTGGGTGCCATTAATTTACAGGGGATAGCGATACCTACATGAAATGACACACATAATGATAAAGTGCAATGTAGAGAAATGACTAGAAAATGTACTAGAAAATATGGTGATATTTGTCCTTGTGTGTGGGAAGTTAATGCTAAGACAGTCTCGGGCATGTGTCCTTCACTTCGGGCACTTCGAGTCATTGTAGGGCTGGGATGGACGAAAGGTAAGTAGTGAAATATTGTGTATAAATGTTACATGGGCTCAATAGGACGCTTTTGTCTCAATTGCATTGCCTCAAAACCGATCTCTCAGATCGTTGCTGCAGAAACCGCTCAGTGCCATCGATTCGACACCATTCCGAGCATGGATTTGACGAGTCAATCTATCAGGGACTGAATCATTCCGACATCTTCCTCCTCCACAAGGCACAGGTGAGAGACTAGTACGCAAGGTGCTCGACGATGGGACCGACGAACTACTTTGTAGGTGGATGCGAGACTCTGCGTTACCACAAGGGTGTTAGAACCAGGGATCACTGAGTCATATACATATTCTTCTACACTAAAACCAGTATATCTCCCCAAACCATTGTCCAATCAAGATGCAGCATTACACCGAGGCTCCATATACTGTGAAGAACATCCACAAATATTTTCGTGGATTTAGGAGCGGGTTTTACCCCACACTGTCTACCCGGCCCCATACCTACCCCAAGGGCCGGCTCACCTCATCTGGACACATTGGGAAGGAGATATACTGGCATGTGGTTCCTTCATTCAGTTTATCTTTAATTCTATTCTATTCCTATACTTCCCCCTGTGAAGTTTTCGTCCTATATCATCCCCACCGCATGTATGCGGGTGTAGCACGCGCACGGCCACATTAGGCCGGCTTCTAACCTCACTCCGTGAAGTTTTCACTTATAAATAGGTTTCTCTATTTCATATAAAGTACTAGTAGTTTGTACAACCAAAAACAAGCAATCATAACATATCGTTGCTCCCCATCACACTAGCCTTTAGGCTACACTCATATATCCATCACTCGCGCTGAACGAAGGTTAAGCGCCGAGTGCATACTTTCCTATTCGGGACTAGGACACCAGCTACTCGTCGTACAGTAAGGCCGGGTCACAGTTGGGTTTCCAACCCCATATATTATATTATACTACTACATAGTATATCTAACTTGTGGGAGAACCACAAAACATATAAACCGACGCTTTGGCGCTCAGGCCGGATTCCCGGTACGGCGCCTAAGCGGAGAGTAAACCCGGGACTCACCTCCCAGTAGAATTGCCTTAGAGCAATATATTTCCTATAGATAAATACATCTAAAATCATAGGAAAATCTAGGGCATCATTCCCCCATTTTGTCCCACCAACTCTCCGATATAATAGCGCGGGAAAACCCCAGGAAACCCTATCTGCCAGACCCATCTACAAAGGGCGAAACAAAAGGAAAGCGTCCTACGATAACGGGCGGTAGATAACCAACAGCTGATCAAAACACGGTAACCGACCACAATTACAATGTGATAGCCGATAGCCGATAAAACGCGATAACCGACGGTAGATAAAAACACGATAACCGACAGCAGATAACAAAACGCGATAAACGCGATGAAACGCTAATAAACGCCAGTGACGTAACGGCACAGCCACACCAAACCTGCCGCCAACTACCGGGCATCAGGCAACAGAGATCCGGGGACACGGCGGGTGATGCCTACGCTGAATGTATATATATACAAAAGATACCAGGGCCTGGCAGGATGTGGGGGCCGGGCCAAAGTCTCCGGGTTTGTCATCGACGCTTTTTGCCATATAATAGCACATTCTCCGACGGAAAAAGTAAACAACTCCTTGTCTTTCATCCGTATATTATAACTCTGGGTTCGACTATGACGTGTTAGGAGGACACAGACTCCTTTTATCGTTAATGTCTGATCGATTGCTATGACATACCTCCCCACCGTGTCCTCCTTGAAATATTTATCATCATGATATTGAATTTGGCTCCTTCATCTCGCACAATTAGGGATATCTGGACATTGTTGATGTTATTGTAGAGAACAGATTAAAAGATTACATCTAATTACGTTATCCAATTGTACGAGTAGACTGTAATTTAACTACAGTGGCCTTACTTGCTGATTTTTTCTGACTTTGTTGGCAATCCGTACATGTGTTGAGCCGGAACGCAGACGATGCAGATAGTGTTATCGATATTCACAACTTGCATGCAGGTAGAAGTGAGGTGGTCTGACGAGTACGATGGTGTCGTCGGCCGTCGCGATGTAAGTGGCGGAGGACGCACTTCGTGTTTAGAGATGCAGGAATTCTCGCACATGTTGGTTTCATACCAAAAGAGACATCAGACTTTGAATTGGCATCAGCAAGCAAAACAGGTATTATTTGTCTTGAAGATGCCTCCAAAAAAATAAAATAAAAATTGAATACAAAGCCCAAATCGATAGATTGCAGCGCAGTCAAAGGGAACGATGAATACAAAACACCAGACAACACATGGCACAGTGAGGAAACAAGCAGGCAGAACACAATAATAGGCAAAAGATCAAGAGCACAGGAAACAAAAGACAGAATAGGAAGACAAAGATCATTGACAAGTGCATGGCCGCCAATCGCACCCACGTCTACGGAGTATGCCCAATTGTTGTGCCACTAATGCTAGTGACCACCGGAAAGCGCCTCAACGAGGAACGAATCCCCCCAATCAAGTATCTCTCCCCAGTTCACTGCGATAGAGGGTCCTCAGTTGGGACCGCAGGCACCAGCACAGCCAGTCCAGCCCTCAGGTCCTTCCAGAACGGTCTCCATCTGAGCGGGACTCCTCAATGAAACCGAGGATCTGCGGTTTGGGTTGGTGCCAGTGCGATATCTGGCACCGGGTCCCAAATCAAGTATCTCTCCCCAGTTCACTGCGATAGAGGGTCCTCAGTTGACCGCAGGCGCCAGA
>QLPI01013751.1:0-13630 GCA_003314275.1 Chroogomphus rutilus | reverse complement strand
TAAAAGAAACAATAAGGAAGTCCACCAATAAACATCTAACAACCTTGTCTACTACTCCTGAGGGGTCTTAGGATGAGTCAGGGAACTGAGTCATCTCGGAGTATTTCCAGGTCACAGGCAACATATCTTCTGCAATTTCTCCAGTATCCAATCCAAGGATAGGGGTCTGGGAGTAGGAGGACTAATGGGTATATGGTTGTGCACTCTCATTTTGTATTTAAGAGTGAGTTGAATGGAGTGGGTGGGATAATCAAGATGGGATGGTGCCCTGAACTCTGCCTCATATTCCACTCTACTCCTATCATGATATGCTGGTCTAGATGTCATTCCAAGAAATATATATGGTTCTTGACTTTCTGGGAAATAGACTGCATCTCCTATCGCATATGACTGAGTGTAGATTGGATGGGATCTTCTTCTGAGTGAGAAATGTGCTGGAGGGGGTACACAAAGATAATGATATGTTAATAGTTCTGCCTGGATCTGTGTGTCATGGGTGTTGTAGCGTTGCATGGGAATGAGCTCTGAAGAAGACATGATGATATAATGGGAGTCTGAAGATTGGAGTGCTAAATAGAATGGTTGGCTATGTGATGTGGTGACAGTGAAGGTGATATGGGATGAACGCTGTTGGAGTCAAATTTGGAACATGGTTGAGATCGATCACGTTACTGTCAGCACCACCAAGGTCTGGGATCTGGATACCTTCAATGGATCTAATTTGAGGAAACTACAAGCCTTCCTAGTGTAGTGTAGCCTGAACTTCCATGACCACCCTGATGCTTTTAACTCCGATAGTACCAAGGTAACCTATGTGTTGTCATACCTGACCAGTACCACCCTGGACTGGTTTGAACCAGCCTTCTCTGCCTCCAACGAGCCAGACTGGTTCTATGACTATGACGAGTTCATCTCTGAACTCAAGACCAACTTCAGCCCCTATGACCCAGAAGGAGAGGCCGAAGCAGACCTTGAGAACCTCTACATGTGCGATAACCAGCATATCATGAAATACATAGTTGAATTTAATCAACTAGCCACCCGCGTCTACTGGGGCAACACCACACTCTATCACCAGTGCTACAATGGACTTCCTGGCAAGATCAAGGACAAGATTTATAGAGTAGGAAAACCCCACTCCTTTCTCCAACTCTGCCTCCTGTCCCAATCCATCAACACCTGTTATTGGGAACAATGATCAGAAGTTGCCAGGGAGTCCTCCTCTACCTGGAACTTTGACCACCCCTACAACAGAGGAAAGGCCCCCATGAATACATACTCAGCCCCTAATCTAATACAGGCAATAAGACAGCCAATCCAGGCTAACCTGTGACCCTGCCCAGTGGCAGCAGGACTACCATGGACCTTTTGTCCAAGCTCGGTAAAAATGGAAAACTTACACCACAAGAACAGCAATGCCACTTCAAACAAAGCCTCTGCCTCTTCTGTGGCAGATCAGGCCACACTGCCAAGGAATGCCCAAGATCTGCCACCACAGTTACCAAGGGGCATGCAGCCTCTGTAATAGAAGAAATCAAGGAGGAATCCGAAGCAACAGATGCTTTGGAATCTAAGGAATAGAAAGAAGCACAGGCCTCCAACTCCAGCACCAGTTGTCCACATTGAACACCAACAGTACTTATGGAGTAAAACAAACAACACATCCACTCCCTCAGAAACTTGAACCCCCATAAACAATTGTCAAAAAAATTTGACCTGTTTCCTCAGAAACACCTCTGACCCTCCAAAAATCCATTAGATTCTAGTTGCCCAAACACCATATGCTCACCCATTGCAATCCATTGATTGACAGGGCATTGAGTACTACTTGTTTAGATCTTTGTCCCAACTGATTCTTGGTACCATCGAGCCTACAGTTTCACTCAGTGCTCAATCCGACCCTCCAAAAACTCCACTCAGGAAAAGCCCTGACCATCGCAGAACCCATACCATCCTTTAGACAAACAGTACCATGTGTAGATTCCTTCTCAGACTAGAACCTGTTGATAGCATGTTAATACCTACCGCTGAACCATTGACAGTTCAAACCAAGACTCGAATTTGTAGGATATCCTCCAAATCCCAACAGCGCTGCCACCATCCAAGCAACAATCTGGTGACCAACTACCATGACCACCATGACCACCATGACCATTTCAACCACCATGACCCATGACCACCATGACTCTGTCTGCAGAACACTAGTTAGATGATGACGTCTACCCTAGAGAAGGGGAAAGCCACCAGAAGCTAACCCTCAAGGATGAGTCCAGGATCTCTGTCCGATCCCCAAACTTCTAACACCAACTAGGAAAACACATGACATCCATGACCAATATACAAAAACCATTCACTACCATCCTGACTCTGGCCTGACCCAAGGCCTTTCCCCCAAACCTTCCTATCCCTTATCTATCAGTGACTGATATTCATCTCCACAAGCCCAGAAGTAGCGCAAATCCTCTTGAACCTTATCCAGGCAAACTAGGTATGTGGAAAATCGATCAAGAACTTCTGATCTACCTGCCTCCACCACTAAACCACTAGAGGTCACATTCTGCTCTGGATCTCGACAAGGAACACCCCCAGATGATGACCGTTTCAAAAGGTGACCCACTACAAAAGGATCAAAAGAAGAAGACCACTACAGGGGCACAACATACTATAAGAATCACAGAGCCTAATGGCATGAGCCTGCAGAACCCCTAACTCATCATCGAGAACTTGTAAATACCGCAGCTCAACTCCCAAACCCCCCTCTGGCTCCACACTATAAAGGGGGAAACAGGAATAGTCTCTGAAGTTTTCCATCAGTTGAGAATCCATGTTCTCCATTGGGGAAAGAGTCCTCCTAGTTCTGCAAACACCCCTCTTATAGGCAATTAGGCCATCAGTGCTTATCAATTGACAATCATTCCAGAAAACAACCAGAAAGTTCCCACAGTCATGTCCATCTTAATTACCACCTTGACTAAGCTTAGGACCTCGAGGGCTCAGTCCTAGTAGGAGGATACTGTTATGTCCCATGCCCCCAATAAACCCATATTAGTCCCCACAACCACCCGCACCTTTTCTGGGACTTTCCAACTGTTAGAAGTCTAGAACGATCGCCTTCCGTAAATCCATTGCATCAATCCAAAGTTCCACAATCCCAAACCCCCATGATTCATGACCTAGGTTCTGCTCCTTGATAAAAGACATGCAGGATCATCGCATACCTCACTCCCTTGTTCTTCCTTTTCTATTAGCCCCTTGTATCCCTTTCTCCCCCTTGTCTTTACTTGGAAATAGATAGTACAAGGATTAACTACATGTATATAAACCCCCAGGCAAATGGACTATTTGCCAGTACAAATATCAACTTAATCTACATTATAGTTTCTGATTCAGTTCCAGTAAACTTTCCAACTTTCTGAAATTAGGGACAGATGAATGAGGAGGGTACAACACATAAGTTGAAGCCAAGTCCCTTTGACCTCAAACACTCGAACAACTAGTCGTAACAACCTAATACCACGAACAACTCTAAGTCCCTAGTGCTTCCCATTTTTCTGCCTTTTCTGTCTCTATCCATAAATCCACGATCCCTAATCCCTTTATCATTGGAGTATCAACCCCCCTCATGGACACCTTTGGGAAGCCTCCGGAAACCCCTCTGGAAGTATCTAGCTAAGCGCCTGACATATAGCTTTAACAAGTCAGAAAATCAACAAAGAATAACCTTGCTTACCTCTGAAACCTTGGAACATCCAAAGTTAGGGCTTTAACAAGATCTGGACTGCACAGCATATAAGCTGAAGCCATGCCCTATTTCAAACCTTGTGAAGTTACAACTTTACCAAGTTTAATTAAGAACCTTGCCACTCACATTCTTAACACAGCTGTAAGAGCAACCTACTTGGGACTGATTCCAGCATCTGCTGAGAGGCCAACAGTGGAACACCACCCAGCCCTGTGATCTACACAGGGCCTAACCCAGGACTTGAACCCTAAGTTTACCTATAGGCACTATTAAATACTAGTAGGGAGGTCCAGAAGTAAATATATAAAAGTTAATGTAGCTAGATACATATGAGCTGCTTACCTGGTAAGGAGGTCCAGAAGAGAAAGAACTAAGGACCTCCTTACCTAAGCAACAACTGTATAGCTACTGCAACTGTGATATAACAAACCTGTCACAGCCAGCAAAGAAGACAAAAGAAGACAAAGGAAAAGGGACTACAGTATGATGATGAAGAAGAATGATAAAGAAATCATTAGGAAAGTAATAGGAGTAAGGGAATCAAGGAAAACAAAGGAAACAAAAGGGAATAAACCGGTAGTCCCCTGACATTACTCCCTCTCTAGAATGTGGAAACCTGACACATAAACATAGAAACACGGTCCACTGAGTATATGCAAGGGATACTAAACTGAATCTGAGGAAGCCTTTTGCACTCTGACCACCACCATTGCCTGGGCGCTTAAGGACTCAACCTATATTCCACACAGATACCTGCATACACATGTCTCTAGACAACTCCATAATACTCCATACACACAAAATAATAGAAAGCTCACAGAGCTACCAGAACATAGCAAAAATGATGGCTCCACCGACAGCCACCACCAACAAAGGACGTATACCACCTGCAGTTGTGGCAACTCGGTCGGATAATCAACACCGGCTGCGATCTGACCCTCAGAACACCAGAAGGGATGAGGCAGAACATACGATGGGCGTCCTTGATCCAGTGACAGTGCATGACTTCCTGCTCGCTAAAAAACTCCTGCCGGAATGTCAGGTGATCATGTACTACAATCTGGCCATGGCACTACTTCACCTTGCGGAGTCCCAGACAATGTCTAAAATACTAGAGGAAGGTATGAGAGCAATTTCAGCCCTACTCACTGATCTAGTGGACCGCTCTACAGCTTCCACTGTGGCGACTGCCATCAATGAGCATATACAGGGAATTGTGGACCCCATTTTGAAGAAGATTGAAGATGCCACAGCAACAATTAGAGACTCAACAAATAGCCTAGCGGGAACGGTGGAGGAGCTGAGACAGGAAAGTGATGGAACCATGCAGCGAATAGTTGACGCAGTGACAGCCCAGATACCGGTACACCACACCACGAGCGACAATAGCGGCAGAGACTCCAGTGGTGTGTCATAGCACCCGACATACGCTGCAGCTGCCGGATGGGGTTACGATGCAAGGGTGCGGGCAAGAGAGGGGGTGAAGCTCCGACAGGTCCTGATTGATGCAGGGGAGCCAGGAATGTGGATTTTAGAAGAGATAGGCAGCATAGAGCTGGTGAAATGGGCTAATGAAATCCTGCAGGAAATGGATGCGACCACTGACCACAGTGTTGTAAGCGCAAGGCGGCTAAACAACGGCAGGGTCCTCCTTGAGTTCGGGAGAGAGGATTCAGCCAAATGGATCAATGAAGCACAGCACCGGATCCAGTTCACAGCCAAGCTTGCTCCCGATGCCAGAATGAAGACTCACCTATTCCCAATTGTGCTACAATTTATCCCACTTCATTTTGGCCTGGACAGAGAAGAGGAACTGCGGGCAGTGGAGGGCTGCAACAAGCTCCCATGTGGAGCCATCAACAAAGCAAGGTGGCTCAAACCAGTACATCGCCGAGCTGCGAATCAGACTTGTGGTCATGTGCTGGTCACCTTCACAAGCCCAGAAGTGGCCAACAAAGCTCTTATAGATGGTCTAATAATCTGCCAGAAGCGCATATATGCAGAAAAATGCAAGAAAGAGCCTACACGCTGCCTCAAGTGCCAAGGCTGGAATAATCTATCATACACGTGCCCACAACAGTACGACACCTGCGGCACATGTGGTGATCAGCACAGGACGCTGGCCTGCACTCAGCCGGGAAAGCTGCGCTGCGTGTCCTGCAAGTCAGAGGGCCATGCTAGCTGGGACAGAACATGCCCTACATTTGTCTGCAGATGTGAAGAGATCAATTCCAGGCTCCTCGAGAATCAAATGCCATACTTCCCTACGGAAGAGCCATGGACGCATGTGTCACAGCCACCAAAGCTTACACCCCTATCAAACTGGACAACAACAGTTCAGAATGCCGATGCCAACAACGAGTGGCGGATGATCTCACACCGCAAAGGTAAGTATAAGCAGATGACAATTCCCTTCCAGTGTGCCCAGCCAGTGGAGTCTGGGAGCAGCCAAGCACATCTGGCACCCCCATCTCAGAGGGCTAGCCCAGCCACATTGCCCAATAGCCTAGAAATACGCCCCACCACTTGCTGGGGTGACACTAACAGTGACACTGGGCTGCCCTCTACGTGCCAAAACTAATGCCTTACACTCTAGAACCAACGCCAAAGAGACTGAGAATCTACCAACAAAATTTCAACAAATCCAATCAAGCCCAATACGACCTCATCAACTCGGCCATACATAAAAACTGGGACGTCGTCCTCTTGCAGGAACCCTACATAGATGCTTTGGGTAACACTAGAGCAAACCACAACTGGCACGTAATCTATCCTACATCCCATTTAGCTGACACCTCTACCAAAAGATCAGTTATACTAGTGAATGCAGACCTAGATACAAATACGTGGTCACAAGTCTCATTCAAGGGGACGAATGATATCACGGCAATCCAGATTAAGCATAACAAAGGTAGGATTACAATTTTTAATATTTACAATGACTGTGCGCACTCGGACACTCTACGTACGCTCGACCACTTCATCAATGTGGAGCGGCATAAACATCATCCAACATGAGACCGACTCAATGTTATGGTGTGGGGATTTCAACCGACACCACCCCATGTGGGACGAGGAGCGGAACCACCACCTTTTCACAGCAGCAGCAACCAGGGATGCAGAGGAACTAATATCTCTAATAGCGGACTATAACATGGTAATGGCATTACCAAAACGCACCCCAATACTACAATCTATGGCTACCAAGAACTGGACAAGAGTTGATAATACCTTCTGCACAGATAACATAGTAGAAGCGATAATCGTGTGTGATACAAACCCTAGCCTGAGAGGGCCCGGCACAGACCATGTGCCTATTCTTACAGTGTTAGACTTGGAGACCAAACTCAACCCACTAATGCCGTTTCAGAACTTTAGAATGGTTGACTGGTCGCAGTTCAGAGAGGAGCTGGCTGAACAGCTAGGGCATGTTGTAGGACCAACCGAACTCAATATAATCGAGGAGTTCAATGCTGCTATCACAGATCTAACTACTGCCATCCAAAACACAATAGAAACAATGGTTCCACTCTCAAAACCAGTGCCACATTCTCGCAGGTGGTGGAACAGAGAGCTAATGACTCTAAAAAAGGCTAAGAATAGATCAAATAACATGTCATATATATATCGAGCAATCTCTGACCACCCTTACCATCAGGAACATCGCAATATCAGCAAAGAATATGGACTAGCCATAAAAAGGGCCAAGGCTCAGCACTGGATAGACTATCTGGAGGACCTCAATGACCACATGCTGTGGATGGCCAACAAATACCTGACAAACCCAGCAACGGATGGAGGCAAATCTAGGATACCCTCATTGAAAGCTACTAATGCCGATGGCACAGAGCAGATAGCAGAGACTAATGAGGACAAGAGCAATCTCTTAGCGGCTACCTTTTTCCTTTCAAAGCTGGCAGAGTCAGAGGTGCCATCAAACTACCGCTATCCAAAGAGAATCTCCCACTGTTTCCAGCTTCAAGAAGAACAGCTTAGGCGACACATATCCAAGCTGAAGCCCTACAAGGCTCCAGGTGACGATGGAATCCCTAATATAATCCTCAAAGAGTCTGTAGATATTATAGCTGAGTACTTATTGCATATCTACCGGGCTACATTTGCACTACAGACCTACAGTGCCAGATGGAAATCCTGGATTACAATAGTACTACGAAAGCCAGGCAAAGCCAGATATGATGTGCCTAAATCCTATCGCCCAATAGTGCTTTTGAATACTTTGGGTAAGCTGCTGACAGCGATAGTGGCAGAGGACCTAGTATATATAACAGAAAGACACCAATGCCTGCCGGTGAACCACTTTGGAGGGAGGCCAGGGAGAACAACGACGGATTCCCTGCACCTGGTAGTTAACAAGATTAAAGGCGCATGGAGATGCAAAAAGGTGGCAGTAATGCTCTTTCTAGATATTGAGGGAGCATTCCCAAATGCTGTTACTGACCATCTGCTCCATAATATGCGTAAGCATCGTGTGCCAGAGGAGTATGTGCCGTTTGTAGAACGGATGCTATCAGACAGATATACCAAGCTAAAATTCGATGACTACACATCGGAATGGGTTGGGATTGATAATGGAATAGGTCAAGGAGATCCATTGTCCATGATACTCTACCTATACTACAATGCTAACCTCCTAGAAGTATCAAGCAAGAAGGGGCAGGCCGCTATAGCCTTCGTAGATGACACAAATCTATACGCAGAGGGTAACACTTATGAAGAGGCCTATGACAGTCTGAGGGACATGTTGCTGAAACCAGGCGGCGCAAAAGAATGGACCCAGACCCACCAGTCAAAGTTTGAGAAGACAAAATTCGCAATAGTGGGGTACTCAAGGAGGCATGTTCAAGATTTAGCCCGACCAGGGAAGACTAGACCAATGTCAAGGCCAGACTTCCTCTATGAGGATGCAGTTCTCAAGCCGGTAGCTGCTCATAAGTTTCTGGGGGTATTTATAGATGAGGAGCTATGATGGAATGTACAGGCAGAGAAGGCAGTAGCCAAGGCTGCTAAGTGGACGCTATTGTTTTGCAGACTAGCTAAACCCTCAACAGGTGTCTGGGCCGATCTCATGAGGCAACTATACCGTGCAGTGGCAGTCCCTAAATTCACCTATGCTGCTGATGTGTGGTTCACCCCAGTACAGCGGTAAGAAGGAGGAAAAAGGGCAAAATAATCAGTGGGTGTGGTACAGAAGCTGACCTCAGTGCAAAGGATAGCAACAATTGCCATCACTGGAGCGATGAGAACGTCAGCCACAGATGCACTAGAGGTCCATGCCAATGTACTCCCAGTGGAGCTGTTATTGCGGAACGTATGCCATCGCACAGCCACTCGGCTTGTCACCCTGCCAAAGGCCCATCCACTGCACCAACAGATACATTCCTGTGCGAGACGCCTGGTCAAGAGACACCCCTCCCCTCTACACCTACTCTTTCACAGTTTTGGGCTCACTTCAGGGACATATGAATCTATCTACCCCACCTTGCAGTTACCAGACACGGCCCAGCTCTTCACCACAGATATTTCAGATACCAGAGAAGCCTCCAAGGAAGGGGACGAGGAAGACAATTCAAATGTGAAAATCTATACAGATGGTTCAGGAAAAGAGGGGAAGGCAGGTGCAGCAGTAGTACTCTACAAGCGTGGAAGGAGGGTGACGGCACTAAGATATCACCTGGGATCACTAACCGATCATACAACATATGAGGCAGAGGCAGTTGGCATGACACTAGCCCTGGAGCTTCTGTCAAAGGAGAGGGCAGTCAAGACGGCGACCATCTTACTAGACAACCAAGCAGTAATACAATCAATAGGATATATAAAGTCCAGGCCAGCAAAACACATACTAGAGCAGGCCAACAGAATGGCCAACTCGGTAGCAAGACCAACATCACGACGCCAACTCGATCTCAAGATTGCATGGATATCAGGGCACGATGAAGTGGAAGGGAATATTGCTGCAGATACAGAGGCAAAGGAAGCATCAAAAGGCAATAGCAGTCAAGAAGAAAAGCTGCCAGCATACCTGCGAGTGGGGCCACTACCATGCAGCATAGCTGCTGTGAGACAGCACTTTAGAACAGACCTCAGATATGAATAGAAGAAGCGGTGGGAGGCCTCACCAAGGTATGCTAGGATTACTAAACTCGACAATGCCCTCCCCTCTGGAAAATATCACAAAACAGTCGCAGAGTTCACCCGGGCACAGATAAGCCTGATCATGCAGCTGAGAATAGGATATGTTCCACTCAACAGTCATACCAGATCAAGAAGGCGGCCTCACCCCTCTGCCCAGCATGCAAGAAAGCAGATGAAACAGTCCACCACTTCCTGTTTGATTGCAGATCCCATGAGCATGCCAGGCATGAGCTGAGGAGGAAGCTAGGTAGCAAAGCCAAGTCAGCACAAATGCTCTTAGGAAACAAACAAGGGATGACAGCACTATTATGTTATGTAGCTGCCACAAAATGGCTGGACGACATCTTCGGCGATGTCTCCCATCACACCACTACTTAACGACAGAGCTATTGACTAGCCAACCACCCAAATGTCAGAACACAACACCAGGACAACCACAATCACATACCTACTAATAGCTCGCGCGATGACACATATGGACCTGAATCGGCGGGAACAAGGGGACAAAGCCCAACACAGCAGTCAAGGCGACAGAGCAACGCGTTATGGACCTCACCTCCCTTTATTTCTCTTTTTTCAGCTGTAGCAGTCCCATATGTCATGCAGGCATGCTTAGGCAGCTGGGAACTTATGATGTTAGACATACCACATGTAGTCAGCAACCGGAGCGAGAGAGTACCTTACTTCGATCGAAGGTGGGGCGATAAACGGTCACAAGGAGGCTGGGTCAATGGGGGAATGGATCCGTCGTCGATGCTTTCGCCCACCTGAGGACGTAGCGGGATGGGAGACTCAGGGAGAGAGGAGGAAGGCCATCCCTTCTTTAGGTACAGTGAGGGTAGTGACCACCATAGGTTATCCTGAGGTCGTATAAAATGAGAAAAAAAAAAGAAAAAAAAAAGAAAAAAAAAACTGAATCTGAAGCAGGCCATTTGTTGGGGAATGGGGAATTCTCCAATAGTTTGAAGGGTCATCAAGCCAGGATCAGTATAATGGATTCCAAACCTCTCTCACTCAGAAAATAATCCAACAAATCAGTCTTAAAATTAACTACCAAAAAAATATAATAAAATTTAGCTGGCCATTTAAGAGTGAATTACTCAAAGTAATTAACTCTTAAACTATCAAGCTCTTCAAGCCCAAGGAAATACTTCAAAAACACTTATATTTTTCGCTTATTTCTATCTGGACCCACAAGGACCCACATCCAGGTGCCAAACACTTATACATGGAAAATGGCACCAAACTGCTGGCTCAAGCTCTCAAGACTAAATTGTACAACAAAAATCCTAGGCTTAGGTAATAGCTATTACACCTTAGGTCAGCCCAGAAGCTCGGCTCACTTACTATTAATATTTTGTGACTTGACCAGTCACAAGACTACCAGCTGTGGGAATATGACTCATTAGTAACTACAGGGTGACTCATTTGTGACTATAGGGTGACTCGTAACTGCCACAGGCTTCTAGGACCTTCCATTCCTTTCCACACCCTTCCACTAATTTCAGGAAGGTCTTGCCTTATCAGGGAGTTATGTAATCAGCTTAGAATTAGTATATATAGACTAGTTCTGTAGCGTAAAAGTAGCTTAGTAACTTAACTATTAATCTTACTTTCACCCATAATCTACCAGATTATCTTGTGCAGCAAGCACTCGTAGGTACGTTGGTCTGAAGACCAGTGCCAAATCAACAGGTCTGAAGACTTGTTGACAAAGGTTTATTCCGAAGAGTAAATCTTAAACCCTTCTACCAAAGTGGAAGGTTTCTCGGTTAAAAACATAAAGGTATGCAAAAACATAGTAAAAGAACTAAATCAGATTTATAGAACATCCGTGGAAATAATCCTAGGCAAGGTGTAAAAGGCAACAAATTCCCACAGTGATGTGTTCTTTCAACTGGGCCAAAAGGCCACTATGCCAGGTTATCTGGCATTAGTCTGTGGGCACTATTTAAACAGCAACTTGTTACATGTATTCACCAACCATTGCAATGGTATGTAACACAAGGGTAGAATAATAGTTCACACACATAAACTATTATTCCTACACGTAATTGACAAGGTACCTGCCAAGGCCCCCTCTAAACAATTCTTTTTGGACATCAACCCAGATGAGCATTAACTTGCTGTCATCTTGTCAGAGAACTTGATTAAGCTTTCTTCACACCAAAGTTTTGTCACAGCTTCTCGGGTTCCAAAACACCAATGAAATGAATGCAAGGCTGCTGAAAACAATATAAAGGGGCAACCTATGTATAGAGCCTACCAAAGGGCACCCAAGATGGCCACCAAACACATACATGAGCATATCTGTTCAACTATGCCTGTGATAGCTGAGAGTATGGAACAGGTGGTGCTGCTCTTCAGACATGGCAGTCAACTTGAGTGTCAAGAGTAAGAGGCCAAGAGGGCTAGAGTGGATGATATTACTGATGCACATCAGCCCATTTTCAGTGGTGCAATTTCTCAGGGCATTCTCAGAGTCAGCAGCAGCAGGGAACAAGCATAGAAGTACTACCTTGAGGAGCTGGATGAAAATGAGGACACAGGTCAGCAGCAATAGCAGTGAACAGTCACAGGGTGCTGCCAAAGAGAGGCCTGCAAGTGACTGCATAAGGCCATTGTGGGTCATTGGAGCATATTCACTGACAGTAAAGCTGTCAATCTCAACCATGTTACAAATTTGACTCCAATAGT
The DNA here is from genome assembly GCA_003314275.1 of Chroogomphus rutilus. Taxonomy (NCBI): domain Eukaryota; kingdom Fungi; phylum Basidiomycota; class Agaricomycetes; order Boletales; family Gomphidiaceae; genus Chroogomphus; species Chroogomphus rutilus. Next base: position 1,035 of record QLPI01013751.1, on the reverse strand, counting down.
ACTCATCCTATATCACAGCCAACCATTCTATTTAGCATTACAATCTTTAGACTTCCAATTTGTCATCATGTCTTCTTTATAGCTCATTTTCATGCAATGCTACAATACCCAGGACACACATATCTAGGAAGAACCATTGACACATTATTATCTTTGCATACCTCCTCCAGCATAATTCTCACTTAGGAGAAGATCCCATTCAATCTACACTCAGTTATATGTAATAGGAGATGCAGTCTATGTTCTAGAAAGTCAAGAACCATACATATTTCTTAGAATGACATCTAGACTAGTATATCTGTTAGGGGACGACCCATCTATTTTCCTGAGCCAAGCACCAGTCACCCAACTGGCAGACTAATATGGTCTGCCAAAGGCTCGGCACAATGGGACGGCAGTGATAGATGAGAGAGACACCCATGGAGGAGAGGACCAAGGAATAGGAGTTGGGAGAACTCGACAGACTTGCCCCCATGGGCCAACAACTGACTGACCTTCCCATCATGTGCCGAGCCAAGATACCGAGGGCTTAGGCCAGGCTCCTAGGGTCAGGCCTGCAGGCATTTGGAAGATTGTACCACTGGAACCAGGGGAAGGGTAGCATATGATAGAGAAGCAACAGGGTATATAGAGCATGGGACTTGCTAGCAATGGGACTTAGGTTTTCCTCTTAGGATTTCCCCCATTGCTAGATAAAGTCCCTTTCCTTGTGTATATACAAGAGTAATCAAGTCTTAGGATTTCCCCCATTGCTAGGCCCTGTGTGATAGCCCTCAGGTGCCTCTGGGGTTGCCCTTACAATATCATGATAAGAGTAGAGTGGAATATGAGGCAGAGTTCAAGGCACCATCCCACTCTGAGTACCCAGCCTACTCTATTTAATTCATTCTTAATTACAAGATGAGAGTGCACAACCATATACCCATTAGTCTTCCTCCTCCCAGACCCCTATCCTTGGATTGAATACTGAAGGAATTGCAGAAGATATGTTGCCTGTGACCTGGAAATACTCTGAGATGACTCAGTCCCCTAACT
>QLPI01013749.1:0-13120 GCA_003314275.1 Chroogomphus rutilus | reverse complement strand
CTCGGACATGTCAGGCCCCATTTCCGCAAACCCCAGAGTCTGTGACTCCTTTGCCGTGCGTATCACCGTCACAACCACCAGGCAGCATAGACTCCCAGCACGCTCTCGTGCTCGATCAAGCACAACCAAGTAACTCAATTGGGCTTGGTAACGTGTCTGTTTTGCCACCTGCAAGCAAGCAACCTCCTACAAAAAGGCCTCGAACATGTCAGGCCCCATTTCCGCAAACCCCAGAGTCTGTGACCCCTTTGCCGTGCGTATCACCGTCACAACCACCAGACAGCATAGACTCCCAGCACGCTCTCGTGCTCGATCAAGCACAACCAAGTAACTCAATTGGGCTTGGTAACGTGTCTGTTTTGCCACCCGCAAGCAAGCAACCGCCGACAAAAAGGCCTCGAACATGTCCGGCCCCATTTCCGCAAACCCCAGAGTCTGTGACCCCTTTGCCATGCGTATCATCGTCACCACCACCAGACAGTATAAACTCCCAGCACGCTCTCGCGCTCGATCAAGCACAACCAAGTAACTCAATTGGACTTGGTAACATGTCTGTTCTGCCACCTGCAAGCCAGCACCCATCTCTGGCAGTGAAATTTCATGCTGACTTGATGCGAAGCTTGAGGTTGGAAGCCCCATGGTGTAAACTGCATGATCTGCCTAATGTACCAAGTAACGCTAGACTTCCAAGCTTGAGCGACACACATTTCTGGTCACTCCCGCAGACCTGCCCATTGCCAGACGAGCCAGAATCTATCCCCATAGTTACACCGGACATACCTCCGCCACCTTCCCTTCTCATTGATTCTAGTAGGTTACCTAAACCGCGTTTGCCAGTGGGACCCCCAGTATGGGCACAGGTAAGTTTGGTGTCCATATTTAAATTCAACATTTAACAATGGGAAGTGCAGTCCCGACAAGAGCTTTGCGAATCGCTAAATTATTTCCGTGCTTATCAAGGAGGTGTCTACACTCAGAAGAAAAGAGCTCGAGGTTACTTGCTCGATGGGCACCCTGCAGTGTATGTACCAGCGTGATCTGAGTGGTATGATTCAATTCATACTTTTCTCAGGCAAGATATATGGAGTGCAGATGGCAGATGCATTATTTCCCATGCGTAAGTTATTTCTCCTGCGTCTTTTCTCTTTCTGATTGTACGTGTCAGAGGAGGCAACTCTGCGATAGATAAGAACACAGGACGAACAGTCCTCATCGATGATCAAACAGTCCACAGCACTTCTTGCAATGCTTTACTCAACTCATGGAAGGTCGGACAACCGATTGTGTTGATCGCGGGAAGTGGATATAATCTTTTCCCTTATGATCTCGAACATCGTCGTTATGTAGTACTTGGGTACTATCTGATCGTTCACGCATGGGGTACGTCCTATACAACAAGTCGTATATGTTACTATATCGTATTCTTCAGCGGAACCGGAGCTTTCCTTAGCAAGCCCACGGGGATACTTTGTGAGGTGGAAGTTCATGTTTCAGTGGATCCAATCACAAGGGAAACCCTGGTGGATTCCGTCAGATTCGTATGTTCCTCTAGCTCTCATTACTTTCAGCAAAGCAATAATCCATTCACAGACAATCAGACGAATCACCTGTTTTAGAACCAAGCACTCAGCGACCGAGACTCTGCATGAGCTGCTCTGAGCCTAGTCCTGCCATATACAAATTTGGTTGGGTCTGCACTCATAGTAACTGTAGTATGTTTTTCCGTCGGATCGACCAACCTGTTCTATTTCCGGCTCCTAGCGGATATTATCCTGAATTTCTGACTCTGAGGAATGATCCACCTGAATTTCAAGGGTTGAAATTTCAGATTCGTCCCAGGTTACCAGTGGAACGGAAGGTTTTTGGTGGTAGAGAGCATCACCAGGCTGCAACTACTCGTCACTTTTGGAAAGGCTGGTGCTGCGAAAAGTGTGGCAGGCTATCGTGCAGGTACGAATGCAAATATGCTCGATTTTAGTGGTCATCTTACGTACACTTTAGAGAGTATTGGACTCATTGGGAATGCCATACCTGCCATGTGAGTAGAATAAGCATGCCATACTACATTCTCTCCTGATGACAATCTTAGAACATATTCAAAATTAAATCTATAATACAGCGCCCACAGCAATCTGTTGGTAAAACTGTGATCCATATTGCAAAGAACGCGGGTATCAGTGTAAAAATCCGCCGAGTTCTTATGCCTTTCGGGACGCTGAGATGTCAATCTTTTCGACTCCCTTTGAACCGGTTCGTACAGTCCTGCTCTTCTTCATCTATATATATGGTATTATCAACATTCCCCCAGTGGTGTTATCCATCTTGTCGAACCTGATGTCATAGCCAAGGGTATCGCGGATGCTATCTTGCGTCAGTATCAAGTGGACGCCCAAGAATGCGGTTTTTTTAAAAGATATAGCATGAAAAATGTTCGTCTTTTTCTTGGTCGACCAAAATAATTTCTCACAATAAATTGCAGCACAAGTGTATGTATTCACTTAGTGGAAACTAACGCATCACATTTACCATCCACCAGTGAAAGGAAGGATGCTTTCGCACTATTTCTCTCAAAATTGTGCGTACTGTTTTGATGCGGCTTTACCCGACTGACACCAAGGACATAAGCTGGTCAACCGTATGAGGTGCGGAGAGTTTCTACACTGTAGTATTCGCTAGACATATTTTGAACTATAATTCCGCAGTACGTCGGAGGCACAGACAATACAGGTGTGTTTCAGTGTCACCTAAATATTGTTGTATCCTTCACATCTACATTTAGTTCCACTCGAGAAGTACTCGTCGGTCCGCCAAGCTCTGGAAGTAATTCGAACGAGGGCCTTCTATGCCGTCGGGCAAGAGCCAGTGTTCAATGAAATTTTATCAGCGGCATACATGGCCGAACAAAAGATGGAGTGTATGTCGCACACAGTGCATAGGAGGTTACTAAGCATATGGCACAGATCATAGCGACGGTGAAAGGGACTTGGGTCCTGTCATTGCTTCGCTCAGTCTTGGTTCTCCAGCCACAATGCGATTCCGCCCGATACCAAGTAGATGGGATGCTGAAGAATTCCCTGAACGCAAGTCACCACCGATCGTACTGACCTTGACCCTGCGACATGGTGATGTTCTTATAATGGAAGGCGCTGGAATTCAAGAATACTATCAAGTAGGCATTGAAGATCACGCTGAGTTTACTTGTACTGACTCGAACACCAGCACGCGGTGCACCCTTGGGGTTTTCGAATTGCTGCCACTGCTCGCTATATCGAAACTGCGATATAATGCAGTTGGTAGTAAGTAGGACTCCAGTAGTAAAAGAGATAAAATACCATGCTTGAATTCATTTCTTTAACGTGCCGAGTCACGTGACGAGATCAACTGTTTGACTCGGCGCTGGCAATGTGTGTGATGTGTGATTTTGTGTGATCTGAACTCATGGACAACTCGCTCGATCGAAACCAATTGTGGTCCCGACAATACCAGCTCCAGGGTCAGCCTAACTACCTTCTTACAGGCAAGTTCCCATTTGTACCCGCTGCATTCGAACTCACGGTTATTACCAATTCAGCTCAACCTTCGTCGAGCGCAATCACACGGACTACCCAACCAGGGCCCCTTCCGTCATCTCAAATCCACCTGGAGGAACATCACCCTCCATATACACGTAATCACCTGACGTTTCCTCAACATCAACACCAGCGATATCTTCCCGGCCCCCATGCACATCCAGATGCACATGCCCAATTACGTCGATCCTTTCCTGTCCACCAATCAATTACTGATCCAGCCGTGTTGTCCCCTGGCCCATCTCATACGTCTGGCGAAGAGGAAGCAGATGACTACCCAAACGGCACACCCGCAGATGCGGATAGTTCAATTTCTGAGTCTCATGACCGTGAGGGACGTCCATTGATCCAAGGCGATGATGATGTACCCATAGACGAAGAACCATTGTATGTCAACGCGAAGCAGTATAACCGTATCTTGAAGAGGCGAGTAGCAAGGGCGAGATTGGAGGAGCTGCATCGCTTGTCTAGACAGCGCAAGGTAAGAGACCTGACATCTAATATATATAACTAGATTAGTTACTCTCTTTCAACAGCCATATCTACACGAGTCCCGGCACAAGCATGCCATGCGTCGTCCCCGCGGCCCTGGCGGACGATTCCTTACAGCAGAAGAAATTGCGGCTCAACAGAAAGCTGCAGAGTCATCCGATCCTTCCTCTTTTCATCCAAACCCAAATCCTTCCGCCGAGGAACGAAAAGCCTTAAAGGCTTCTGAATCAGCAGCGGCTTCCTTAGAAGCGACCCGCGGGCACGGGGTGACGTTCGCACCATTGAATGATGTTTTGGCTGGCAATGCCGATGCCAGTGCAGGACCAAGCACCGATTTCCGTCCTTTCACGAACCCAACTTCCAGTATTTCATCTGGTGCCGGACACGATCCTACAAGAAACTATCCCATGGGTATTCCCCCTCAACCATCTTCGGCGACCCATATACAATACTCGGATCTAAGTTCAGGACCACAATCTTCGGGAACTGGATTGCAATAAATTTTTCGAGTTTGGTTTATTGTTTTATCCACTATTTGCTTCTCACTTCTTCTGCCTCTCCTGGAGTTAGGCATCTATCACTAGTTCTGGTGAAATCTTCTCATGTTATCGTTATCCTAGCTAGCTGTCGTATCTCCCAGTTATTACCATTATTGTCTCGCTCTATGGAATGTATATCGAAATGAACTATTACCATGTACCTTTAAACTTGCTTGGCATAGCAGGCATGATCAGCATCACTAAAGCAGTGGGTTGGGATGAGACTGCACAGCCCCAGACTTGATCGGTTGAAACTTAATGCCAGCTTTATGGCTTAATTTCACACGAATATCAATTTAGAATATAAAGATGGCAGAATAGCCTGAGTATAGCTACTCGATTTCCATTGCATCGTCATCTGGTTCCTCAATTTGGGGCACCTGCAGATCATCAATTTGTTCTTCGTCACGGTCGCGGTACATTCGTTCCAGTTGGCGAGCGTCCTTTGCGGACCAGGGCGATGGTCTGAACAGCACCAAAGCTTGAGAAGAAGTTGAGTCGAGTGTAGAGGGCAGGGATTGTAGAGGAGAAATCGGAATTTTTAAATTGACGCGCGAAAGGAAAGCATGTGAAATCGAGTAGGGGCTTCCACCCGAGGTCTGCAGGGGTGTCTCAGATTCGTCCTCAGAACTATCGAGGTCAGTGACGACGATGCCTGAGGGTGCCGGATCAGGTGGTGTTTATCTCTGACAAATGGCATAACATGAGCAGACACGTACGGTCTTTCTCCGGTTCATATGAAGAAGTATGGCGCATAGAAACTTGGGGTATTTGTATAGGTTGTTCAATAGGTTCTTCGACTATCGAGCGATTAATGACTGGGATGGCTACCTCCCCATCCATGTCCATAGTCACATCCCCAAAAAGTTCCTGGTGATAAGGTGGCCAAGGGGATATATCAATATCTTGATCAGGTACTCTGGGAGGCAGAGGACTCTCCGAGAAGAGGGCCTGCTCTTGGACAGTGGGAGTGTGACCCTGAGTCTGCTCAAAAAGTGATAGTCGCGAAAGGTTGCGAGATAGATCGAAACGGCGTCTCTTTGGTTGGGAGTTGCGAGGAGGATCATCAGGACTTTCACTGTCAGAGTCGTCGGGAGAGTCTGAAAGCTTGCGCTTAAGCGAGGACATCCATGGATGAGACAGTGGACAGTGATGCCAAGTAGTCATCAGCCCCGAAGGAAATGGGGAATGGTTTATAAGAAAACTGCTGGCGCGTCTTTAAGACGTGTCTTTTTTTCGAGAACTTTCGTGTAGAAAGCATCCTAATCACGTGAGTATTACACAACGTTCAGCAATGGTTCTAAAATTGACGTTTATAAAATTTGCACGGTGAAAAAACGCCCCCTGGGCAGATTGGCTCTCGAATATACGTTTTGTGCGCTGCACAAAGGATAGTTTCAGGTGATGTAAACTCCGACTTTCAAACCCAGCCAAACAGCTTACCTCCATTGATCTGCATTCCACCTTGTTATGGAGGCAAAATTGTATGTCCCTTTAATTAATAAAGCCGTATTTCTGACGCTATGTTTTGCCCTACTAGAAAATCCCAACGCGTTGCTGACCTTCGTGAACTGTTACAAAAGGCAGCCGTGCCAATTCCTGCCAAAGCCAACAAGGCCGACCTTATTGCGAAAATACTAGCCAGTCCGGCTGCCATTGAAGTTTTTAATAATATAGGGAATTCTCCCTCTTCTCCCGCTGCCGTCCAAAAATCAAAGGCTCCTGAACCGTCTCACGTTGGACAGGACGATGACCTTGTGGGTGCTGGGATATTCTTATATTAGCTAACCTGATACATTTATCCTGCAGCTTGCCCCTCCTGAGGAGTAGGTTCTTTAATGCAAATGGTGCCAGACTAATTGGTGTTTTCAGGTTTGACTGGGGTCCTTCCAACGGTGTACAAGCGCCTCCGCCTGTACCTACAGAAAGTCCAAAAGCTGGCTCCAATACAACTACCAAGCTTTCCACAACAGTAGTGAGATACTTCTGAATTGTAGCTGGACAGAACTTGACTAATTTGAAAATATCAGAAGGGGAGTGGCGTCCAGCAATCTACCAAAATGCCTACCGCACCCTCTGTCAGCACTGGTACTACGGAATATTCCAAAGACGACGAATTGGAGAAACGCAAAAAGCGGGCAGCCCGTTTTGGGATCCCGCTAGTAGAGACAAAGGTTAAAGGTGTTCCACCTTCTAAGGGGACGAAGGCAGGAAGGGATGCACCCAAAGGTCAAAATGTTCCAACGGAGGTACGCGAACCTTACACCAGATATATATTTTGTCAACTGATCAGTGATAGGAAGCGACTAAAATCGCGGCCCGCGCTGCCCGCTTTGGTATTACGCAAATTTCTACTGGTGTAACCCAAGTGCCCCCTGCAGCCGCTGCAAATACAGCTACTACGGGTTCTCCTGGTACAAAAAGAAAACGATCGCCAGCCCCCGTGGACAGTGAAGAGATGGAGAGGAGAAAAAAACGGGCAGAACGGTTTGCCACCGGGAAGGTAAGCTGTACATGCGCAGCTCTGTCTTTGATCGCTGTCTGATGCCTCATTTTGCAGGAATCCAGTGCTCAAACATGAAAACGCACTCAAGCTGGCCTCGCTCCCGTTTGGTGTAAACTTATAATATTATGCGTGCCATACTATCCTCGTCTTCTCTTTCCTGTAATGTCTGTTATTCCAATACCCCAACGATCCTCGAATTTACTTTTGTGCATGCAACACCTTTCATTGGTGACGCACAACTTGCACGATTGCGCTCCAGACCTTCGAAGTCGTGGTCGATCTACGGCCTGTTTCATTGAATTTGGACATATAATTGGGGTTAAATTTCCCATACATTTTGATGATATAGATAATTACTGATTTCAGTGAACTAGCTTCCTGTACTGCTGATTTTTCTGTTCAATTTCTATGATGCTACTTTAGCAACCAACTTGTTGCTGTTACATATAATGAGTAAGCTAACTTTCCGCAAAACAGCGCAAACATACTTTTGGTTCCAGGTAAGTCGGTGAATCTCTTTGTTAGACAATAGGGAATATATACATATATATATATCCATGGCAAGACGCAATCAAATTGTGTCTGTAGACTGTGTAGCTAAGGCTTGTTCAAGAATGTGGTTACCTCATTTTCATTCTTTCCGCCATTTCTCCTTTGACAAAGCTCAGTCTTTAGCTTTAGCACGAGATCGGATTAAATATTCAACAAAACCATGAGCGAATCAAAGTATTGCATTTGACTTAAGTAACGTCGGTTCCTATCGGTCACAGGAAGTTCTACAGGTATGGAGTCGAAGCATTTAGTCCGACGCCTAGATTAAACGAGTATAGCGGCGGGTTTTGTAGAACAACATGGCAACTAACATTACCTTTCACGCAGGTATGAGTATTCTTATCTTGGTGTCTAAACTGTATCGATAACGTATACAAAGGGTCTGTCAGCTCGAAAGAACGAGCAGAGCTACTTGGCCAGACTGGCCTTACAATTTGGCTAACTGGCTTAAGTGCCAGCGGAAAGGTCAGCACATAGAATGAGTATTCAGTATTGGTGGTGTTTGGTTGGCTGGCAAACTTGACGAATTTTCACCATATAGTCTACAATTGCCTGTGCCTTAGAGAAACATCTTCTTCGCTTGAAACGTTTTGCATACCGGCTAGACGGGGATAATATCCGGTTTGGGTTGAATCGAGACCTCGGATTCTCAGAGAAAGACAGAACAGAAAACATCCGAAGGATAGGGGAGGTAGGATAATCTCATCGGGCATGATGCACGCCTCTGTAATTGACTATATCCTATCCACATAGGTTTCAAAGCTGTTCGCAGATGCCTCGGCTATCGCAATCACTGCATTCATCTCCCCAAATCGTTCAGATCGAAGTTTTGCACGGGAATTGCACGAGAAAAATGGGATTCCATTCTTAGAAGTCTTTGTAGATGCGCCACTCGGTGTCGTGGAAGCGAGGGATCCTAAGGGACTATACAAGAAAGCGAGAGCAGGCGAAATTCCAGGTATGTTGGTGACTATGATTATGATGAACTTGAGAAGATGGCATCCTCTTGGTGACAGAATTTACTGGGATATCGGCTCCCTACGAGGCACCAGAGAAACCAGAGATTCATATCCACACTGACGAATTAGACGTTACCCAGAGTATAGAGGTCATTGTTAAGTATATGACGGAGAAAGGATATCTGTAGACAATTGGTAGTATTCAGTGGTACAAAGGACGAAGAAATCATATCCAAGCTAACCCTTGGTCCTCATACATACCGTGAATGCACATGAGATCACCTTAAACCCTTGATATCGATTAGAGGAATGAGAAAAGGAACGCCTATCCCCGAAAGAATTCTGAGGATGTTTTCAGTCATGGCATTTGGGCACAGATAAAGTTAACAGGCATACTAAAGGAGACAGTAGGAAGGTTGTGACAACGAGGGACTGCAACTAAACCAGCAATTATGCTCTTTTACAACGCGTCGGGGCTAATTCAATCTTTACATTGAAGATATCGCGATAGGCCCCATAGAAACAAAACGGACTTGAGATAAAAACCATCTGATCCATGACCTTTATTTAGACATTAGAAGAGGGAGAGTGTAAATCGTTCGGCGAGTACTCAATTCAGATTGGACGAAGGAACCTCTGAGTGGGAGTGAATGCGCTGAGTGAGTACCATTTCTTTCTCTTCGTCTTCGAGATGTTACCCATGATGTTGACATCCCTCCTACCCCTTAGTGCGTTGCTATTGTAGGAGTGCTAGACTGAACGGTTATCTGCGATGCTGGGCAAAGAGCCTGGACAAAGTGAGACCTCGAACGTATAGGTGGATATTCACTATGCGTGGGTTGTCTCTTGCAGCCTGAGGTTCTAAAGAGTCTTTGTTTGAGAGAAGTTTCTGTACGTACATAGAGGATGCCGAAGGACAATGGCGTATCCATGGTCAAGCGAGGTGAACTCCATGTAGCGAAGAAACAACGGATAACTATACTGAATACAGGTGCCGAAAGCTACGAAAGAGAAAGCAGACAGTGTTCAGCATCTGAAATGCAGGGGGAAAGCCAGAATTCCAAGTTTACACAGTAGCAGATGACTTAGAGATTACATGAGTATAGGGGGATGTATAGGGCACCACCAGCTCACCAGGTCTGACAGGGATCTTTGGCCGCAATATATCTCGCTTTTAAGAACAGATCTAACCCCTTACTCCCAGTGCGACCAAAGCGATACAGATCATAATTTGAGTGCCCTTGGTGTTCTGGGAGCGATGACTGTGAGGATTTCAAGTTTAAAATAAGCAAAATTGCTGTAGTGGAGAGATGTATTGGGACATTCACCTCGAAAATGTATCTAGTCAAACCCCATCTTGCAATCCTGAAAACATTTGTACTGTACTCAAGCTGGGGAGTTGATAGTAGCCTGAATTAACTTCATCCAGTTTCCCTAGAAAGCGAGTGCCTTGGTGTCAATGACACCAGGTGGCATGAAGTACGAGTCTTGAGACCATTGGAATAGTTGTCTCCAGTATGAGGAACAATGGACTATTCCCTAAGCGTCATCTGACTTGGAATATTTGACGGCGGTCGTGTGGACTCCGCAACTTTTGTTATCCATTGGCATGTCTCACTTCGCGTTCGAGTCTCGAGTCTCCAAGTCTACTTGCTCCCAACGTTGTGCTCTACTTGTTTTACGTGACAGAGCCCATAGGCACTATTGCGAGAGACGAGTAGAGCTGCTGCGTGTCCGTTCGACGCCAACTCAAACCCCCCATTTGGCCCCGATGTCACTCGTCGAAGTTTTCACCTCCTATAGCGCTACGTTCGGCTCCATGGGTGTGAGATGTGAGGCGTAAGATGGTTAAACCAGTTGAAGGTACCACTAGCCGATCGATGCCAGACGCATCCCCACAACTTGTGAAGTTGGCACTAGTCGAGTTGATACCAGAGGGTGTCTGTTGTTATGAATTGGAGAGGCTTCCGTTATACACGGTGAGCCTTGAAGTCGAGTATGCATTACAGACATTCTTCTATCCGAGGTGGCGAGGAAAGAAAGGGTACATCTGGTAGCTTTGACAGACGATTCTTTCGCTGGTCAAGGTGATTAGCTGAAGTTTGGAGTCGAAACAAGGATAGTAAAGGAAACGCCAAAGTAAGCCGCACATAAAACGTTTGGAAGAAGTTTTCCTGAAAACGTAATGTCCAAGTCCAAAATCTTGCCGCAGGGTCTCGATGTCGGTTTCGGAGCGAGATTAATCAAAGTGCGAACCGTGAACGTTTCACGATACTAGAGGACAGAGATGTGACTCAATCGCTGTTCTAGGATCGTGAAACGTTCATTATCGCATGACCACCCACATTCGCTTGTAAGGTTGGTAGTACATTTCCAGGTACGAGAGCAAGAGGAGATCCGTAACCAGATGAGTTGCCATATTCCAGTGGGGAATAAGATTAAAATCAACGACTGTCACGATATCGACAATCTTCCCCCTTTCAAAGCAGTGTTTCCATTATCGAACGGAATCCAGTGTGATACTTCATTACACTCGGAGCACGCACCACAAGCCATCATCTGCTCTTTATTATAAGATATGGTGCGTATGCTAGTCGTTCAAATATTCCTGTACTCTTTGAGATTGGTGAGTGAGTGAGTAATAAAATATTTTAGTCCAGGACTCCGAAAAGCGGAAGTGGGGAAAGCTCACCTCGAGAAAGAATCTCAAATTCATGATTCATTAATCGCTGCGAGGTATTGCCTACCAAAGCGGGCCATAGCGCCTGAATGTCAATATCGATAATCCTCACATCACGATTCGTAGTCTTGCAGCTCGTCAAGCTACGTAGGACGCATGTATGTCAGTGGCAACGTGCTTCCAGGTTCACAACATACTTACATTCCTTGTTCACGAATATCTCAAGCTGCGACCAGCAAAAGGACATCTCTGCAACAAGCGGATTTCATCGTTTTTTGATCGGTAATACAGAATCCACGTTTGATATCGTCAAATTACTAACATAATCTTGCACTGTTGAACAGAAGTCAGAGTGATATTCCGTCACACGGTGCACGTACCAAGCAAAGCCCCGAACGTGTGTAATTAAACAATATGGTGCGTGTTTTCACAATTTCAAACATTCATGTACTTTTTGAGGACGGCAATAAGACATTTTAGTTGAGAACAATTCCGACGGTAGAGCTAGTTGATTTATAGATGGAAGGGAAAAAAAACACTTCAAAATCGAGAGGGTAATTTTCGGTCAATGCCCAATCCAAAAAATTGGGCCATAGCACCTCAATATCGATCGATATCTATGGTCGTTGAACGGTTAGTAGCCTTGGGACTGAGATACGTGCTGAGTAGCCTAGCAGCACGTATCTCAGTCCCAAGGTGCTTCTAGGTTCGAGACACTTACCTGGACCATCCACAGTGCTGTACAATGCTCTCATCCCCTTCGTTCGCCGGACTTGTCTAGTCCTTTATGTCTATGAACATGCAGCCAGACTTGTTTTCATTACATTGATTTGCTTGAGCGAGTAAGTAGTAAGCATGTGTCTGGATGACGGGGGTGAAAGGCGTGGTGGTTTGACAGCTCCAGACATGTGTATAGAATGACGAAAAAGAGCTCGTTCTCCCAAGCGCGCATAGTCGACCAAACATGCTGAGACACCCGTCACGACACCCTCCCTTACAGCCCACCCATGCTACCTGTCCACCTATCCCCCCTCCTAAACCTTTACCCTATCGACTGCTCACGCACACAGGTGACGTTCGCGAGGATTACAACATCACGATCTCGCGACTACGCTGACGACTTCTCTCCAACCATCGTCAACTTTTGATGTAGGGAAAACTTCTACACGCTGCGTTCGCTCGGCACTCATATCTGTGCTACTCACATTTTTTATGTGTTGATGTATGTGGAAAACTGGAGTGGGAGGATCCAGATCACACTGTACGTGCCTTAAGCTATTACTCTATCCTCATGCCACACTAACTAAACCAATAAGATGACTGCTTATCGTGTGAAATCGTTATATTATCCTGAACACACATTTTAGCCAACGCCAGCCTTTATTGCACTAACCTACATTCTACTGGTCCTCATCGTCCTTCGAGTATGCGATGTTGCATAATGTTTTTTTGTCTTTTGGTCATGCGGTCTCGGTGATTCCACGAGGCTTCTTGCATTGAGTTGTTGCAGAGATTTACGATCTGGTGGTCAAGATATGTCTGTATTCTAATGTTTCTGTGCTGCTAACATACGCTAACTGTCATCACATTTGACGTCCAGGTCATTCTGAACAAGTACGGTCAGAGTGTGGTAAATCGTAAGCTTCTGAGAGCTAAGGCCAAGCACCGCTCCCATGCCCAATGTGACTGGAGCATCGCCCAACCGACCAGTCAGTGGTCGAATGTCACACAGCTAGCCTAGCTACTCCACGGACGATCATTACCAACTGATTTCATCGCATTACTCCAGTATTATTAGGCCCCCGAGTGGACTGACGTCCCAA
>QLPI01013739.1:0-11084 GCA_003314275.1 Chroogomphus rutilus | reverse complement strand
TAGTGCAGCAAGCACTCTTATATAAGTCGGTCCCAAGACCAACTTAGGTACATTGGTCCGAAGACCAGTTGCCACCCTTTCCATCAAGAGGTCCGAAGACCAATTGGCAAAACTGAGGTTCATTCCGAAGAGTGAAGCTCACCCTTCTACCGAAGTGGAAGGTTTCCGGCTATAACAGAAAAGGTACGCAAAAACATAGTAAAAGAACTAAACCCAGATTATACAGAACATCAAGTGGAAATAATCCTAGGCTAGGGTAGAACTAATAGTTTACGCTCATAAACTATTATTCCTACACGCAATTGACAAGTTACCTGCCAAGGCCCCCTCTAAACAATTCTTTTTGGACAACAACCCGGACTGGCATTCACTTGCTATTGTCTTGTCGGAGAACTTGACCAGGCTTTTATCACACCAAAGTTTTGTCACGCTTCTCGGGTTAAATCATCAACGGTTCCAAAACACCTATATAAGTAGGGCATGCATGTACATACTTCCTCATTCTGGGTATTGACTAGGCTTAGGCCCCTTGTCTCCTCTGTAAAGTCCTCTACTCAGGCTGGCACTTCGGCACCCCTGGAATACTTTCTCTGTCCTACATTGGTGGCACACATGGCAAGTAGGGTGCAATGCACAAGTACATTGAAGCCAAAGCCACTACTTCCGGCCTGCAGGACTTGGCCATTACCTGTCTGCAACTTTGGCATTACCAAAGCTTGACAGCTTGACAGAATTCCCGAAACCTGACATCTCCTGTTTACATTTTGAAAAGTCCTGCTCCAGACTAATGCTGCATGGTCTGTCACAGCAGTGATTTTCTCTCCCTCAATGTAAGGCTGAAACTTCACCAGTCCATCCCTCAGGGCTAGGGCTTCTCTTTCAGGGGTGAGTAGTTTCTTTCAGCTGGTTTAAGTGTTCTTGACCAGTATGCAATAACCCTTTCCACTCTGACAGTGGTTTCTTCAAAATCCATATCCCATGTAATGTCTTCAGGTGGATTCTCTTCCTTGCTGACTAGGATGACTAGACTAGGGATTTGGAGCCCTTCTTGGTAGGCCTTCCATAGTTTTTTGTAAGTCCTTGTTCCTTTTAAGTCTCGGATTTTGATAGGCTGGACTTGTTGCAAAATAGTTGCTATGCCTACATCACAGGCATCAGAATAGATTCTGTAACCCAGGCATGGCACAGCATATACACGAACTGGTGAGCTAACCAGTGCTTCCTTTGATAGCCTAAAGGCTTCTTGTTAAGTTTCTCTCTGTCTCCCTCTAGGTTAAAATGCTGGGAATGGGCCCTCCCAAAACAATACATAGTAGCATCCACCCCATCTCTGAACTTACTGAACCTCAAGGTAGAGATTCAAACCATCAACATGGCCAAATTCAAGGGTGAAACTGCACTCCTGGACAATGGAGCTACCAGACTATTCATAGACTACAAGTTTGCAGTGGCAGAAAGGTTGACTATGTGTCCCTTTGTAGGGGATCTCTTGAAAAGCACTGAATAATTGGTTAGATAAAAAGCACAAAAACATTAGAAAAGACTAAAGTACAAAAAAAGAAGAGCCTCTTAATGTACTATTAATGTTTTTTCAATTAGCAATTGTTTTGCTAATTAATCAGTCTGGATATGTTCAAATATTCTCTATTAGACTTTTCTCCAATCTTCTAGTGGTTCACAATATTCATTAATCCTTTAATAATCTTAATACAACTTCTATTGTTCAGAAGGTTTGGCCTGAAATTCAAACTCCGCTTTCTAAAATGTCGGGCTCTAGCCAGATTCAAGCCCAGAGCCAAGTTGCAGGTTTCTCTATAGAAACACACCAAATATTAGCCTGAGACACCCCTGTCTCATACAAATATTATGGTGAGACACTAGGCTGTGCCTACACTGCCTCTGCCCTTAATCACATGCTCAAAACCGGTCTAAATCCCCTTTTTTATTGTTAAATATGGAGATTACTAGGAACAAGCTAAGTAATGTCTCAGAAAATGACTCACTATTGGAACTCCTATTTTTAGAAATGACTCATACCAGTCATGTGACCTCATGAATGACTCATTATGTCTCAGATGGCATGAGTCACTGGATTCTGATTGGACAAGGATGGTTTTAAGGGTGTAAACTAGAGATCAGGATGCACCCTGAATTCTGAGACAAGGTGCATGTGATTCTTTGACATGACTCATTCCCAGAAACCATGATCCTATTGGCTTGTACTGTAAATAGGTAGGAGATACTTTAGCTTACTAATCATCCTGTAAATTAGTATAAAAGGAGGCCTTCCTGCCCCCCTTTGAAGCAATCAAATCAATCATCTCCTTTCCACTTGTCAGTGTGACATTGTGAGTACCCTTAGTCAGCTGTTGATAGTCCAGCTCCTAGGTTTACATAATAGTATTAGTACTGTTGATAGTCCAGTATTAGTATTATCTTTCTCATATATTAGTATTGTTGATAGTCCGGTATTAGTATTAGATTCAGCATAAGTAGTTGATAGTCCTGCTTAGTAAAACGGATTCTACAGAGTGAGATTGTTCTGTTGATAGTCCAGTTCAATTGCATCTCTACCCCTGAGGGTTTCTAATCAGTTTCTGATTAAAGACTCTTTTGTCTCTTGAGATTACTTCACTGTAATTTCTGTTTTGGCCTCACCCTCATTTTAGAGTGCATTGACTGGGTTATCCGTTCAGTCCACTTACTTCCTCTTTCCTCTAAGCACATTCCCTTTCATTGGAATATCTCTGGACCCCTAAGTGTCCTGAACCTACAGACTTTGATAGTCTCATTCATTGCTGTTAAAAAACGCATCACTTGCTCGTCGTATTAGCTTGCTAGAGTTATTACACAGTTTGTGACCAAAGTACAAATATTAAATTATTTCTGGAGTTGTGCTGTAGCAGGGTTTGAAACTCTTCTTTGTCTCGCTTCACTACACACAGTGCTTGTGTCAGGGGAGCTCCCGATCATGAACCCTGACCAGTACCAGCTCACCTGTATTCCACACCCGCCGACCGAGATCCGTTCGGTCCACTCATGGCAGTACCAAACGTACCGCATACCAAATGGTCATCACTATTGGCGGGCACCCCTCAGAAGTATCAACTATAACCATTGGCCCTCCTTTCGTCATTCGCTCCCGGCGTCTAGGCCCTGGTGGAACTTCCCAGTCGGTATGGAGGGTGATGCCCGGTAGAGCACGGAGCGCCATAGCGATGGTGCTTATATACAGTAGTCAGTGGGCGAAGGGTTCCCTAGATTTTTCTCTTTGGATCCCCCTTTGCCAGGTAGGCTAGTCACCATGTATTAGGTACCATACTAAATCTTTGGATCCCCCTTTGCCAGTGCACCGCCCGAGGGTAGAACACCTGCTTAGGTTTCCCTTACAGCTTCACTAAAGTGTTATATCTTTAACACCAAGGTCTTGTCTGTTGGGTGCAAACTTGCATCTCACCCCTGAGAGACTAATCTCAATATATTGTATTTATATATCGATTTTGGTATCACTCTGTGCGCTTTTGAATTCTTAATTTTTCTCACTTTTATTTGTATTTTTACCCTGATTATTGAGGGAGTTATTCATGTTTTACTATGTACGCTACTTACGGGCGCTTGTCCACGCACGACGCGACTAGCGTGGCCGGCTCCCTGGATTTGGAACCGGCAGCCTGGCTCAAACCTTCGATAGAGTCAAGGGCCGGTTGCAGGGTATATGCGGGTGAAACACGACCCGCGCAAGCCTCCCTCCTCAGTTATTGACTACACTGAGGAGGTGAGTTGTATAATATACTGTACAAGCCTTTAAGGCTGATTTTCCCTTTATTCTTTTTGTAAGATAAATTATATAGGTATATTTTCCGAATATACACTGAGTTATTGACTACACTGAGGAGATAAATTATATAGACTGCCTACAAATTCTTCAAACCTACTGTAATTTGCTCATAATCTCATCATTGTCCAGGTTCCAAAACACCCTTCCCTTGTCCCATCCTGGTGTACAATGTTGATGGTATCCCAAATGAGGGAAGAGTGCTTTGGCATGTAGTTGAAGTCATCCTACAGTATCAGGATCACTCAGAATGGAGAGTGTTTGTGGTAACAAACCTAGGAAAGCACAAAATGATCCTCAGTTGCCCCTGGCTTTGTGATCATAATCCCAAGGTTAATTGGCAAATGCAAGAGGTTAAGCCAAACAGGTGCCCCCTCTAATGCCACACCTGCCAAGCCAAATTGCAGAAGGAGCACCAAGAAGAAATGGCCATCCAAGCCCTCTGAGCTGGCCCCTTGCCATGCATGACATATGATGACCCTGAGGATGTTGAAGGTACCAACAATGGCAAACCCTTCCTTGAACCAGGTGATCACCTCTTTGTGACTGTGGCCCTATTGAACATCCCAATCTTGACCATCACCACCACTATCATGGCATAGCAACTAGCTGAATGAGCCCTCCAGAGCACTTCCCCAAAGGAGAAAGGGACAATTCTGCCCTATTGTCAAGTACATGACACAGAGCCTCGGTTCACTTGGTAGTACCGACCCAATGACCCCTACTATTTAATCCCACACACCAGTGACAAGTCATTCTTCACTAGTACGTGGTCTCAGCTTGGTACATTTGGTTCATCATTTGGTTCACTCCCTTCATCCCATCCTCTCTATTCTTGTTATTCTCCTATTCCCAAACTTTCCCTTTACCCATTTCACCTCAAGACATTTTCTATTCACTTATTTTTTGGTCACGGCCCTATTGTTTTATATTTGGTCATTTTCTATTGTTCTATTTTCATCCACACTCTTATTATTTTATTCTCGGCCATATCTCATTGTTCTATTCTCATCTACATTTTATTGTTCTATTCCTGATCACTGTGGACAATACTTCCACATGGACTTCATACCTTATTCTTTTCGCCATGTCTTATGCCACCCTGATTCCACATCTCACTTCTTAACTGTCAAGCTTCGGTTACTGACGGACTTCGGTACTGCTGAAGGGTGTCGGGCAGACAATGGTCAAGTCCTGCAGGCCAAGAGTAGTGGTGTTGGCTTCAATGTACTCATGCGTTGCACCCTACTTGCCATGCGTGCCACCGATTTGCAACAGACAGGTACTCGGGAGGATGCTAGTGATGCCGGCCTAAGTCGAGGACTTTAACAGAGGGGAAGAAGGTAGAAGGGCCTAAGCCTAGTCGATACCCAGAATGAGGAAATATGTACATGCATGTCCTACTTATATAGGTTTAAGAAGCGACATGTGGAATAAGGAATGTAGGACAACAAGGTATGCAGAGCATGTGGTTATTGTCTACAATGAGTAAAATTAGAATGAAGGGATGCAAACAGGCATAGAACAATAAAGGATAGAATAATAGAAGTGTGACCAAGGATAGGATAATAGGGAGTGGCCGACTATAAAACAATGGAGTCGTGGCCAAGGATAATACAAGGACAGAAGTCCCGAGGTGAGATGGACCGAAGGGTGAGGAGTAGGCATATGGGTGGTGGATGTGCCGAGCCAAGACCGGTGTACCAAGTATTATGCATGCGGCGTGGACACTTGGTCATGGATATAGGATTGCTGCTTGGTCGGTACTGCCGAATAAATGGGTCTCGGTATGTGTACTTGACATTAACCTATATAAGTAGTACATGGATGTAGATATTTCCTTGTTCTGAATATCAACTTGGTTTATGCCTTCCTGTCTTCCCTCCTCCTGTCTGAAGTCCTCTACTTGGGCCAACACTCTCAGCACTCTCCCAGGAATCTCTTCTGTCTGAAATCAGTAGCACACATGTAAAGTAGGGCACAATGCATGAGTACGTTGAAGCCAAGCCACCCTGAATGGTCTACAGGACTTGGCCAATTCCCGCCAGCATCATGAATTCAGTACTATTGCAACATTACTCGGCCCATGCATCATTAGCATTCCCAGTGCCTGACAGTATATTCAGAACCAAACTACTTCTTATGTTTCACTTCTTATAATTATGCCCCCACAAACTAGATCTTCAACCCATGCTAAAGATAGCTGGCTCACCTCCATGGTTTTACAACAAAGGGCACATGGTGCTTCTGGCACTCCACTCCTCCATATCAGTTATATTTCACCACCACCAATCGAACTACAACATCTCACCTCTCCCTTCGAGCAACAATCACACATTGAAGAGGTGTTTGATGATGAAATTGAATACATAGACGACAATAATGGAATTCAGGAACTCCAATTGGTAGAGGATGAACTTGGCTTGGTACACTCTCATGAAGGTACCAAGGCTGAAGGACAGCCTCAATAAGATTGGCAGGCAAGCATACCTGAACCCCCTTGCACCCCTGTAGCCATGCCTCCTCAACCCATGGACACACCCCCTCAGCCTGTAGCTATACCACCATAAGCCAGGCAAGCTCCCCAAGCTAGGCTAGCCCCACAGGCCAGGTAGGCTCCGCAAGCTGGCCAGCTCCTCGGGCCAGGGCCCCTATAACCCCAGCCAACAATAATGACCTTTTAAACATTATCCTTGCACTTGGCAGAATGGCCTAACACCATTGTCAGGATGGTCAAGCTGCCAGAATTCACGAGCCAGAACCCTTTGATGGGACCAACCCAAAGAAGCTAAAAGGTTTTATCTTTCTTTGCAGAATGAATTTCTGCACCTGGCCCAATTCATTTCCAGATGATAGGCAAAAGGTCAACTACATGGTCTCCTATCTGAAGGGAATGGCTTTGGAATGTTTTGAGCCTTACCTGACCAGCAATCCCAACATGGAACCTCATTATATGGGCAACTTAGAGCTATTCATCAATGAGCTGCAAATCAACTTTGGCTTATGGGATGAACAAGCCAATGCCAAGCCCACCCTTGAGAAGCTGACTATGCAGGATAATCATAAGGCTACTAGGTTTTTTGTAGAATTTTACAGGCTCTCAGCTCTCATCAATTACAATGACAATGCTCTCCTCCACCAAGTGTATATGGCACTGCCGAAATGCATCAAGGATGGCCTCATCCACTTTGACAGACCCCACACCCTCGACAACCTTCACAACCTCATTCAAAGGATTGACATGAGGTATTGGGAACGAAAGGCTGAACAATCTCAGGAGGGCAGCAATGAACCAAAGAAATATTCAAGATCAGACAAGCCTGGCAACAAATCCATCTCAGACAACCGCTAGCAAGGTAATAGCAATGATAACAGTGGCAACAAGGACACCTCAAACCAACCAAAGAGCAAGGACAATAAAACTCCTCAGCCAAACACACCCGAGTATGCAAAGAACCTTGGGAAGGATGGCAAGCTCCTCCCAAAGGAACAACAAAGATGCACGGATAACAACCTGTGTCTCCTTTGTACCACCAGTGATTACAAAGTCATTGAATGCCCCAAAGCAACCAAGGCCTGCATGACTATGACTCCCGACTCTACTCCCAGGCAACTGATGCCTCAGACACCACAGCTGAGGAATCAGCCAAGGTGCCTGGGAACTAATCTACCATCTGTTAGCCTCTAAGCATACCGGGAGTTGCATTGACTCAGTAGTGAGGCTTAAATCAATGCTTTTATTCCTCTTCATTTTCTTTTAATTCTTCTGTTATCTGATTTGTTGCCAAACCCTGTGGTAACCCCACCTTCATACCTGATTGAATCAGTAACTGCTTATAGTTTATTTTTCTTGCCTCTGGGAAAATAAAAAATCCCTGTAATTTTATTTGTCTCAAAAATGCCCTAGAATTCTTTTGATCTAGTACTACTAACTCGGTCATTACTGATATGTAGATATGTCTGCTAGATTGTCTGTCAGGACAATTTCAGTCTGCCCATCCATCTGTCATATCACTAGATTTGTTGGTTGGCAATGCTCACTCACAACTCACTCACCCATTATAATCCATTGATTAACAGGGTATTGGGCAGTATGATGTTCCATAACACCACTAATTGGCACCTGCCACTGCTCCAAAAGCCTCACCCAGGATCCTGTTCCATAGCTGGAAGCTCTGCTAATAGCCCTAGTCAATGCAACTGCCTTTGTGTAGGCTTGTATACCAGAAAGGCTGGCAAGCTTTTTAGCTGGGACCTCTTGGTCAACAGCACCACTCAGCATGTTTGGCCAGGGTCTCTTCCATCCATCCTAGTCTGTTCTTACTCTTGTCAGGCCTCGGTAATGCCAAAAGTGTAGGCAGAAACCAGCCAAGTCCTGCAGGCCAGTCATAGTGGCTTGGCTTCAACGTGCTCATATGTTGAGCCCTACTTTCTGTGCGTGCCACTGATTTGGAATGGAAGAGATTCCTGGGAGGATGCCAAGAGTATCAGCCCAAGTAGAGGACTTCTAGACAGAGGGAAGGAGAGCAGGAAGGCATAAACCTAGTTGATACTCATACTGAGGAACTATGTACATGCATTTGCTATATTATATAGGTTAAGAGGAGGAATGTGAAATAAGGGTGGCATAAGCCATGGAGAAAAGAATAAGGTATGGAGACCATGTGGAAGTATTGTCCACAGGGATCTAGAATAGAACAATAAGATGTAAATGAGAATAAAACAAAGAGATGTGACTGATAATAAACGAGTAGGAGTATGAGGGAAAATAGAACAATAGAGGGTGGCTGAAAATAAAACAATAGGGCCATAACCAAATGATAATGAATAGTGAATGTCCCAAGGGTAAATGGGCAAAGGGAAGGATGGGGAATAAAAGAATAATAGAGAATAGGAGGGATGGGGTAGGGAAAGTGAACCAAATAATGAACCAAATGTACCGAGCTGAGACCACATACTAGTGAGGAATGACTTATCATTGGCGTATGGGATTAACGATAAGGGTCGTTTGGTCGGTACTACCGAGTGAACCGGAGCTTGGTATTGTGGGCTTGACAACTCTATCTGTTCCATATACCCACATTATATGCCCTTACTACTCTTTTTCAACAAGCTCGGCTCAAAGCCAACAGTTTTGCTAGACAATGGGATGTCTACCTAAAAAGGGGGGTAGCAACTAGCTAGAAACCCTTCAAACTATACAATTTCCCCTCCCAAAACTTCCCTCTATTTACCCCTCTCCACTCTCTGTCCTGACCTTAATTCCCTCCATTTCCCTCCATCCCAACCCTATAATCATCCTGACCTTACTTCCATCCCATATTCCCTCCTTCTTCAACCTCCTGACCCTCTATTCCTGACCTTATGATCACACCCATCCCTAACACCCCTCTCAGTCCAGCTATCACTCTCTATTTCCTTCCATTTATCACACCAAAACAGCTGAATGTCTTGGCATGTCTCACTTGTTCTTTTTATCTCTTAAGTCTTTTCTATTTTCTTTTTTTATTATTTTCTTTTATTTTTTATTTTCATTTTGTTCACTCAATATATATATATATATATTATTAAAAAATTCTAAGACTCTTTCAGAGTCTCATCCACAATCAGCTCCTCATCTTCATTTTCCTTCCCCTTTTCTTCCCCCTTATCCCCCTCACTGTCATCATCCCTCAACTCATCTTCCTCTTGACTCTCCCTTCTGCCTGCTCCTCCCAAACCCCCCAAAACTCCTGAACCCTGATGTAGGTCTTCACCCAATAAGGTGACTATGTGCCCCATATACTCCACTCCTTCTGCCAAGTGGAGGAGTATCCTTGTCATCCTATCCTGCCCATGCAGGATGTCCTTCCAGATCTTGGCAAAGCACCAAGATCCTGATGTGTCTGGCTGTGGGACTTCCACAGTCATTGCTTGCCCACTCAGCCATATAGGCATAGCCTGTCCACTTGACTTTCCCTCTCCATGCTCTCCCTCTCTGACTTAATGGTCTCCTGGCTCTTGGCCTTGCAAGCCTGGAGAGCAGCCAGCCCACACCCAACCTTCTGCCAGTTGCACTCTCAGCAGGTAGCCCCAACTGCCAAGACCATGCATTCATCCCCCTACTTGATGCAAGTTGGGAAAGGGGGCCCATCTTCTTGAGACTACTTTTTGGCCTTACATTATTAACAATCAGCATACAAAAAAAATAAAATAAAAAAAATAAATAAAAACATGCACCTTGGCCCCCCTCGGCTTACCACCCTTAGCTGCCCCACTGAGACCCGTCTCCATGCTTCTACCCCTCTTGCATGTGAGGGTCTTCGGGACTCCCAAGTCATAAACCCTCTGTCATCTACTTCAGGGCCTTTGGCTCCACAGCATATGTGCATGTTCCCAAAGCCAAGTGATGGTACCTTAAGTCACACACAACCAAATATGTCATGATTGGCTATGTAGCTGGCACTAAGGAATGGAGACTATGGGATCTAGCAGCAAGACAAGTGATTATCAGCAAAGATGTTATATTTGATGAATCTCCTCGTTCTTCCCTCAATTCTGGTACTGGTTTAAAGCAGAAACCACCACAGAGGCTGATTGATATCTCTGATGACCCTCCTGCCCACCACCAATTGCTTGTGCCTCCCTATATTCCTGCCATTGTACATGATGATGACACTCCTCCACCTGATCCACTACCAAGTCCTTGTCCCCAAGACTCTCCTGCCCCTCCACTATCCCCTCTACCACCTGCTCCAAGATGGTCAGAATGTATTCGTATCCCACCTCAACTTTGGTGGCTAGTCCCAAATGCTACCCAGTATCTTAATCCTCCTCCTGTTCCTCGTCAGAGGGATCCAAATCAGGGGGTGAATGCTGAGAATGAGGAGGTGGTTGGTGAGAATGAGGGGGTGGAACAGGCTGACTCTGTTGGGTGCAAATTAGCATCTCACCCCTGAGAGACCAACCTCAATATACTGTAATATTATATCGATTTTGGTACCATTCAGTGCGCTTTTGATCTCTTAATTTTTCTCAATTTTACTTGTATTTTTACCCTCATTATTGAGGGAGTTATTCGTATTCTACTATGTACGCTACTTACGGGCACTTGTCCATGCACGACACGACTAGTGTGGCCAGCTCCCTGGATTTGGAACCGGCAGCCTGGCTCAAACCTTCGATAGGGTCAAGGGCTGGCTGCAAGGTAAGGTAGAAGACAAACGGTTTCCGCTATAGTCACGTGACTCAAGCGTGACATCCACCATTT